>VDFB02098505.1:0-30546 GCA_007258455.2 Sequoia sempervirens | reverse complement strand
CCATCCATGATTGCGAGTTTTAACAGGAACAAAACCATCTTTTTTCTTTGTCACTCCCTACATGGGAGCCTTACCCTTTTCCATCCTTGGGATAGATTGAGCATTCCCATTACTTGCACCCCTTGCACCAATAGCCTGAGGACACTTCCACTATAGATGCCCATACTCATGACATAACCGACATCAAAAAGGCAACATTTCATAATCCAATGGCTGAGTCCAGGAACTAGTGCCGACAGTCAAATCAATAGAATCGGGCAAAGGTTGACTCAAATCAATCTCAACACAAACCCTCAAATAAGAAAAGATCCTCTTATCCAAAGTTTTCTGCGAAGGACCAATAGGCTTTCCCAACAACAAAGCAATCAATGACAATATATCACTTCTCCAACATTCAAGCGGCAACTTTGAGGAAGGTGAACCCAAACTAGGACCCTAGAAGGCAACTCTTCCACTGAATTAAAGCCTGCATTCCATGGTTTTATGAAAAAACCTACTTGGTTATAAAAATAAGCCCCCCCTTCAAATGCCTTATTTCGATCTAAAATTCACAAGAAATCCACCAAAAAGAAATTATTCGCAACCAACAAAACATTAAAGTCACCCTCTAAAGACCATGTCTTACAGATCTAGGTGTCCAAGAATAGAAGAGAAACCCTCATCCCCATAAATTTACAGATCAAAACATGCTTACTATAATAATCTGGATCATTAGCTACCGCCTCCAATTGAATCACCAACATTGGATGAACTTGAGCTCTTTCCAAGCATTCGTTTATCTTCTGCATTTTAAAAGCACCAGATCTTGCCAGACCCAATCTAGGAGAAGGTGGAGGAGGGGCCCCATCACCAACCTCTGACATAGCAGCATCCCTTGTCACCTCACCCATAGGTATATTCATTGCCATTAAAACCCCACACCATAATAAAACTCCCACCAAGAAATTCCCACACCAATACAAGCCCACCACCAAACTCCAACAAGATTACATGCAAAAGAGACTACAAGAAAAACACACTGCCCTACACCAACAAACAAACCCGAGCTCCACCCAGCCAACAAGAATGGAGCACATAAACAAAAGATGCACCCATAAGATAGAAGAAATCGCTACCTTCAAATAGCCCCTACACCAACACCAAACTCCACGGTAGAAGACCACGCAACCTTCTTCAACCACCAGCGCAAAGGAGGAAAAGAGAGTTTCAAAGCCAAAATAGAAAAAAACCAAAGAAAAAAGGTCACCCCTAGCCCGCACCTGCACCATACAAATACCTCACCCGCGCACATAGACAACTGTAGCAAAGAGAACCAGATCAAGCTAGGGCACGGGTGCCCTACCTCGCCCGTAGCCAGCTCCTGAAAATGCCATCGTTTATCAGTTTAAACCTAAAAATATAATAATGAAGAAGTAGATGAATTTTTTTTAATTATTTAATCATATTTTTAAATTCTAATATTTAAAATATAGTTAAATTTATTTTCATTTTCTTAATAAAAGCAACCTCCTTAAATTGTAATACTAAACTTATTTGACTTGATAAAATTATTTATTTATAAAGAAATATATTGTAAGAGTATTGGTCACATTTTACATATAATTTTATAAAATTATTTGTTTATAAAAATATAAAAAACACAATAAATTTTTTTAATAATTTTTATTTTATAGAAATATATTGAATAAATATTTATTTATAAAAAAAATAAAACATGCAACCTAAAAATAATAGGTTTTTTAATTTTTTTTAGATGAGAATTGGTAAGGTTCTATTTGAGAAGAAAAGAAATAGAAATATTTTTTTTTCTAAAAGACCCCAATATACTCAAAACACTGAGCTATAAACGTAAATTCCTCTATAATATCATTCAATCTCAATCTTTCATGTAATTAGATGTCAAGTCCTAGAAGATAATCATGGTTTTGGTCTCAACTTCTAACCCTTTTGCAATGCATGAAATGAATAATCTCTAGACTTCAAGTACTACCAAATGTCCAACTTATTTATTTAATATTTAACTTATGGAAATTTATCGTCCAACAACTTATCCCTCATTGTAATTTAACCTTAACCCTAACTTATTTAACCCTAATCCAAATAGAACCTTGATTAAACCCTAACCCTAGTTGAACTATAACATTAACTTTGAACCCTAAATAAACTATAACCTTAAATGAACTTTCATCGTAACCCTAATAGTAACCCTAATTGAACTTTAGTTAAATCACACCCCTAATTGAACTTTAATCCTTACCCTTACCTTAACCCTATTTGATCCCTAGTCCTAAACCTAACCCTAACCCTAACCCTAACCCTAACCCAAGTGAATAATAAACCTAATTGAACTCAAACTTTTAGCCTAATTAAACTCTAATCCTTATTAAACCATAACCCAAATTGAACCCTAACCCTAATATAATTGTAACCATATACCTAATGAATTCCTAACCCTAACCCTAATTCTAATTGACTATTTATTGAACCCTAACCCTAATTGAACTCTAACCTTAACTTTGAATCCTAATTAAATAATGACTTTAATTGAACCTTGACATGCACCATTACTGAATAGTAACCATAATTGAACTCAAAAAATTTAGCCTAATTAAATCCTAACCTAGAAATAATAGACATTATCGTTCAAGAAACAAAATGTTTTCTATTAATAGGTCTTCCCATATAAAGGAAAATAATTGTTCATAAAATAACGGCAAAAAAAATAGTTATACAAATTATAGGTGATTAAAGGGTTTTCATATTTGACAACAACATCTCAATCATCTTTCTCCATTATTGTTAAAAAAGTAAAACTACTCTCAATTTTTCTTCACTTCAAAAATAAAAATTGTCCTACAACATTTGAGAGGAACTTCGCAGCAATAGGGCCTTTTACAAATGCAAAGGTGAATTACTCTTAAAACAATTATATGTCAAATTCTTAATTTAGAAAGAGGAAAGTTGTGTTTAAGGAGATTAAATATTGATATTTTTTACTCCTAATATTTCTAAATTGAGAGTTGAGCACCTCCCATTTAGAATCATTCATGATTGTAGTAGGCTTTAGGACTGCAAGATTATAGTTATTATGTTGCCTTTGCCATTCTTTCTTTAGTTGTATATTTTGAGGTCGTAAATAGTTCAAAAATTGGTTGAGATCTTCATAATATTCTTTCTTTAGTTTGTATATTTTTAGATTGTAAATATTTCAAAAATTGGTTAAGATCTCCATAACTTTGTAAAGTGAAATCAATTTGTAGTGTAAAATTAGTTATTTTGAGATGCAAGGTTTTGCAATTCAAACCCTTTATATCAATTTTGACATGTTCACTAATGTTAAAGTATAGTTGGAAATTTTGACATTGTTGTTTAAGGTGTGTTTATGGAGAGACTAGAGCAAGTTTACGAAAATGCAACTGGTTTCTTGAACTTTTCCAATTATTTTGGTTTGCTTGTTATTTCTAGAACATTATTTCAAGTCCACAACATTGTTTTGATAGACTGATAGAAAGAGGCAATGAAATTATTCAGAGGAATTTATCTGGAGTTCTTTACTCTATTTCATAAAGCATGATAGTCTTCTTTAAACATGTTCTTGTAAGACTTTGGGAGATATTCTCCTTAAAATGGCTAACTCCAATATCCTATGCTCTGCTTTCTTTTCACTCATATCATGTGGTTCTTATGTATTTTTCTCTTGCATATTTATTTTGTAATTGGAAATTTTCGATCTTGTCGATCTACAGTATATGCAACCATTCTGATCTTTTAAAAAAGTAGTTCTAAACTTCTATTATTATCGTTATCGAACCCTTTGCTTGGACAATATCCCAAGTAAATCAGTTATTTTTTCCCCAAATTTTCTTTATATTCATGTTAGATCTAGATTCATTCTGCTAGGAATCCAGTTCAGACTTTTGTTCATTATCTAATTGTGGGTCCAAATAAAAAACTTTTAATACATAAGAATTAAGGGTTTTCCTTTGAATTGGGCTCATAGGGGGTATTAATAAATGGTCTAGATTTGGGTTTTCACCCACTATTGTAATATAGAAATTGTTAGATACATCTCAAACAGGCAATCATAATAATACAAGTGTTTTCCAACCCTATTTTCCCATACTTGGGAAGTTTTCAAGGTTTGCAAAATATAGCATTCATTGGATTTGTCTTATCCAAGAGAACTCAAGTGCATAAGTTGTTGATTAGCCTATATTATAGACCAGATCAACATAGCAGGGCCTTTTATCTAAGGAGGTGCATGGTCCACTACCACATCATGGAAGACTCCTTCCAAGGAGGATATTGATTCAAAAGTGGAGGAGACACCATAATATTGCACTTGTATCAATGATATGAGTTTATCTATGTCTAAACTTCAACAGAATACACATAAAACTTTGAACCACCTTCCTCAACAAATGACCCAATTTCAGGGCTTCATTGCCTAAATGCACTTGGCTTCAAAGTCAATGTTATTTGCCTACAAAATCAATTCTCTCACCAAGGGCACAAATAAAAGATTTTCATTTGGGTCCCCAAAATTTTATTCACAAGATTGATATGAAAACTTGTTGGCCAAGATCCAGTCACATGGATATGTCAAAAAAGCAGTTTTTCAAATCATAAGAAGTTCCATCCCAACAAAAAGTAATTATTGCCCCTCTATGTCTCTTTATTTGAAGCCACAAAAATTCATATGGTATCGTTGATTATGTGGACAAAATAAAGATTTATTATCACATTGTTTCATTTGGGTCCCCAAAATTTTATTCACAAAATTTATATGAAAACTTGTTGGCCAAGATCCAGTCACATGGATATGTCAAAAAAAGCAATTTTTCAAATTATAAGAAGTTTCATCCTATCAAAAAGTAATTATTTCCCCTCTATGCCTCTTTATTTGAAGCCACAACAATTCATATGGTATCGTTGATTATGTGGAAAAAATAAAACTTTATTATCACATTGTTAATCATTGCAGAAGAACTAATTTTGAATTACAACAATAATTTTATAATCAGCTAGCCAAGCTTTCAACTAACAACAAATTAAGGAATATATTGACCAGTTCACACCCTTGAGCTTGCAAATGGAAGGTGTTTTGGATGACAACATGTTGGGATTGTTTTCAGGAGGACTAAAGGATCAAATTCAACATAACGTAAGGCTTCTTGTAACCCCTTGTCTAACAACTATGTAATGAATAAAACCAGGAGAGTAAAGGAAAGAAATTTGGCCACCAAACAACAATCATCAACTAGTTTTAAGGAGTGTAGCTCCCCTCTTTTTGGAGATATATTTATGTGGTTATTCATTGTATTTCATAATAAATAGGGTAGGATGTTCATTGTATTTGATCTGAATGCACAAATTATTAATTTTGAAAGGACAATACATGTTTCCTGTTTGTAACAACTTCACCATCTAACAAATTTAAGATTAATATTAAGTTGTTATAATTTCAACACTATTGTTAGAATATAGCATACACAACAAATAAAAACAAGACTATTCTTGCACATTTTGGAGGAACTTCAGTGCTCTGCGGCTCTTGTTTAAAGATATATATGCTAGTTTTAAATATATTAATTAAAAAACTTATTTTATGTGTAATAATAAACTTATTTTATGTGTAATAATAAACTTATTATATTTTCTTTGTATTTAATTTTATAATTTTAAATTGATTTTAGATGTGCACTTATTATGAAAAGCTCTTAAATTGCTATATTTTTGTACAATAAAATCTTTAGTAAAACCTTAATTTTATAATATTTATTTACAAATATATATTAATTTTGAATGAAATAGAATATGAATGATTTTTCCTTATTGAAATGTTTTCAATTTTTTTTTAAATATTGAATATTTTTTATGTGTAATAGTAGATTTAGGAAATTTCATTTTTATTTAATTTAGAATTTTTTAAAAAATCAATTGTTTTTCATTCCTTTATAATTTTATTTCTATTTTTTCGTAAAGATTTTCAATTTTTTTAGTTTTAAATATATTAATTTAGAAACTTGTCTTTATATAAAAATTTAGAAAAATACTCACTTTTTAAATTTTAGAAACTTCTTTTATGTCTAATAATTTAATATAACATATTCTTAATATCTTATCTTTATAAATAATTATAATTTTTATTGAAAAATATTTATTTAGAATTTTTAAAAAGATCAATTATTTTTCATTCCTTTATAATTTTATTTCTTTCTTCATAAAGTTTTAATTTTAAATATATTAATTTAGAAACTTGCTTTTTATATAAAAATTTAGAAAAATACTTATTTTTTAAATTTTAGAAACTTCTTTTTATGTCTAAATATAACATATTCTTAATATCTTATCTTTATAAATAATTATTATTTTTATTTTTTATTTTTTTATTTTTAGACTCGTAGTCTGCACGACCCATAAACCTAAAGATACTGTAAACTTTTTTAACGGATCACAATGGGCGTTTAATACCTCAATAATTATTTTTTATTCAAAAAGATTACTTATTTAGAATTTTTAAAAAGATCATTTGTTTTTCATTCTTTAATAATTTTATTTCTATTCTTTTATAAAGATTTATTTTTAAATATATATATATATATTTATTTAGAAACTTGCTTTTATATAAAAAAAATTGAAAAATACTTATTTTTTAAATTTTAAAAATTTATTTTTATGTCTAATAATTTAATATAACATATTCTTAATATCTTATCTTTATAAATAATAATTTATTTTTTTTGAAAAAAATTACTTATTTAGAATTTTTAGAAAGATCAATTGTTTTTCATTCCTTTATAATTTTATTTCTATTCTTTCATAAAGATTTTCAATTTTTTTTAATTTTAAATATATTAATTTAGAAACTTGCTTTTATATGAAAATTTAGAAAGATACTTATTTATTAAAAAATTTAAAATTTCTTTTTATGTGTAATAATTTAACATAACATATTCTTAATATCTTTTTCTTTATAAATAATTATAATTTTTTATTGAAAAAGATTACTTATTTAGAATTTTTAAAATATCAATTGTTTTTCATTTTTTATAAAGGTTTTTTTTAATTTTATATTAATTTAGAAACTGCTTTTATTTAAGAATTTAGAAAATACTTATATTTATAAAATTTTAGAAACTTCTTTTTATGTCTAATAATTTAACATAACATATTCTTAATATTTTATCTTTATAAATAATAATTATTTTTTATTGAAAAAGATTTCTTATTTAGAATTTTTTAAAAGATCAATTGTTTTTCATTCTTTTATAAAGATTTTTTTTAATTTTAAATATATTAATTTAGAAACTTGCTTTTATATAAAAATTTAGAAAAATACTTATTTTTTAAAATTTTAGAAACTTTTTATGTCTAATAATTTAACATAACATATTCTTAATATCTTATCTTTATAAATAATTATTATTTTTTATTGAAAAAATTACTTATTTAGAATTTTTAAAAAGATCAATTGTTTTTCATTCTTTCATAATTTTATTTTTGTTCTTTTATAAAGATTTTTTTATTTTATTTTAAACATATTAATTTAGAAACTTGCTTTTATTTAAAAATTTAGAAAAATACTTTTTTTTTATACGCAAGGTTAAGATTTGTATTAAGCTTAATAAAATATACATTACGTCTGCATAGCAGGGGAAACCACCATTCTTCCATGAAATCTAGACCTACCCTCTAGACCTACCAGCCTGGGAGCATGCTACGACTAGCCCAAAAATGCAGTCCCATTGCATAACTTCAAAAAAGGCAGCTCCAATTATAATTTTAAACACAAAAAAAATTATACACTGAGGCCGAGCCTCACAAGAAACCATTTACTTCTGCAAACAAGGTGAAATCTTCCTCCCATTCCATACCCTCCTCCGTCACCAACCCCAATTTTCTTTTCAGGAATTCAACCGCCATGGTCAAGATCATTTTGTGCCTCATAAGCTCTAGCCCCTTTAAGTCTAGAAGGAAGGGATATACTTTTATTGCCTCGTCCGTCTCCCAAAGGAGTTCCAAGTCTGAAGGGCGCGTGATTCCTTTACCCATGAAGGTCGCTTTCAGTTTCTTCTCTAACCCTCCTAACAGGTCACCTCAAAAAAGAAGCTCCATCATCTCCTTTGCCTCCACCTTCGGGACTTCCAAGTCCAAAATGATGACCAAGAACCGAGAAGAAATGTGTGTGTTATCCCTCGCAAATTCCCTTATATCCAAGTGGCCCTTTCCTAATATCATTTTGACTGCTAACATTATCAAGGGATCATCCTCAAGTAGGATTCTCTTCAGCCTTTGATCGGTAATTTCCCTGAATGCTATTTGTCTCTTCGTCGCCACCAAGGAGACTAGAGTGTCAACACCGAAGCTTTCCAACCCCTCCGCTAAGATGGAGATGATGAATTTTGATCTGCTCATCTTCGCCATTTGCAGCCCTCTAGTCGAAAGTTCCCTGCACAAAGACAACCAACAAACCAAATTTTGAAAACCATACTGTGAAAATGTCGTCATCCGTCCACCTTTAAAAGGCCCGTATACAGCAAGGCCGAGCCACCGCGCAAAAGTCTGAAATGATGGCTAAGCAAGGCAATCCGTCCTTGCAAGAAAAAATTGTCCTACAACCTTCAGCCTTAATTTGGCTATCACCTCGCGAGGATCAACTTCTGCCACTTGGCCAATTTGCTTAAACTTCCATGATGGTCGTACCCTACGTGTCGATTTGATTATTCTTAGCTTCATGTGTCATTAACACCTCTGACGTCTCTAGATCTCCCCAAATTTGGCGGATTGCTATTCTTTTGGTAGCTTACCTCCCTCGTTCCCCTGATAACTTGGATAATACGTGAGGTGACATGGCCTTGCCACTGTGTTGCCACCTTTCGCTCCCCAACCGACACCCCATTTCCTCCCCCATTATTAACTAATAATTTTCCTTAGGTTTTCTGTCAGTTTCATGAATGAATGAGAGAAGGAACCTGATGAGGGGGGGTGGGGGCCAAAATTTAGAAAAATACTTACTTTTTAAAATTTTCGAAACTTCTTTTTATGTCTAATAATTTAACATAACATATTCTTAATATCTTATATTTATAAATAATAATTATTTTTTATTGAAAAAAATTACTTAAATAAATTTATATAACAAAAATCAAGTTTTAAAAAGATTTTGAATATTGTTTTATTTTAAATATATTAATATAAAAAGTAAATTTTATATGAAATAGTAAATTTAAAATATTTCTTTTATATTTAATTTTTTTAAATTTAAAAATTCTAACTATTTTACTTATTATTTATCTATATTAAATACTTCAAGTGAAAAAGAAATTAATCCATAATGCTTTTATTTCCAACACAAAAGTTGTAATAGTTGAATAGACATTCATTTAATTTCTTCTCACAAATTCCTAAAAGTTCATTATAAAGATTTTCCACCCGATTCTATAATAGTTGAATAGACATTCATTTAATTTCTTCTCACAAATTCCTAAAAGTTCATTATAAAGCTGATTTCTCATACCTGCATTTAAATTGACAAAATCTTGATTGAACAAGAAAAAAATGATTAATTACAATCAACAAATATGAAGGCAACATTTAAAGGCTTTGTGAAGGAATTACTAAAAAGGAAAGATTCATACTAATAGTTTACTGTTGAGCTAGAAGCCCAAGATTGAGATGAAAAACTGTGCTAAATTCCTTTTTGGTCTTTTTCTAGTCTTAAGAAGGATTTCAATTTTTTTATGATAACATCCTTAGAGCACACTTTTGAGCTGAATTTTAAAGGTCGCTAGAAAATTTATGAAAGGGCCATTGAAGAGTGCTCAAGTCTTAGGTCATGATACTCTTCTTAGACAAAGAGTGGCTGAAGAATGATTTGTTGTTTTGTACACTATTTTCTACCCTATTTTAATTTTTTTTTCAGCATAACACAATATCACAGGACAATGATAAATTCAAGAAAAACCCTAAATGGAACATACAAAAAATCATAAATTTCTATGAAGCCAAAAATTGTAGCCATTACACAGAAATATCACAGTTTTTAAAGCAAATCATAGAGAAATTCAAACCCACTAATTTTGTTGTGTCGACAAACAATCGCAGATGAATTGTTGGATGTCGTCCATTGAAGACCCCTTCAGAAGATGAGTTGTGCCCTGCACAACCCAATATGCAGTGAGAAAACAAAAATCAAGCTTAATAATGCAATTAAAAACCACATAATCCTTACTTTTTAGGCATGTCCCTTCCATGATTGTAGATGTATATGTTGCAGGTGACACGAAGCACTGTGGAGGCAGAATAGAGGAGCGGTGGAGGTTGAAGCAATGTAGAGGTAGCAACAATGAAACACTCATGAGTTTTAGGATATCTACCAACTGTACGCATGAATAGGAATGTGACTGCAGATAGGTACGAACACATGCTACGAGAATCAGTGGAGGCGGTTTGATACTAAGCGGTGTGTAGTGTAGGCGGTTTGTGACAGTGTTCACTCCAGAAAACTCCAGTCATATTTTTTATTATTTTAAAATGTTTCAATGTACACTTCAACAAAATACACATAAAAATTTGAACCACCTTCCTCAACAAATGACCCAATTGCAGGGCTTCATTGCCTAAATGCACTTGGCTTCAAAGTTAATGTTATTTGCCTACAGAATCAATTCTCTCACCAAGAGCACAAATAAAAGATTTTCATTTGGGTCCCCAAAATTTTATTCACAAAATTGATATGAAAACTTGTTGGCCAAGATCCAGTCACATGGATATGTCAAAAAAAATAGTTTTTCAAATTATAAGAAGTTTCATCCCAACAAAAAGTAATTATTGCCCAGGTTTGTGTCTCTTTATTTGAAGCCATAAAAATTCATATGGTATCGTTGATTATGTGGACAAACTAAAACTTTATTATCACATTGTTAATCATTGCAAAAGAACTAATTTTGAATTACAACAATAATTTTATAATCAACTAGCCAAGCTTTCAATTGACGAAAAATTAAGGAATACATTGACCAGTCCACACCCCTGAGCTTGCAAGTGGAAGGTGTTTTGGATGACAACATGTTGGGCTTGTTTTTAGAGGACTGAAGGATCAAATTCAACATAACGTAAGGCTTCTTGTAACCCCTTGTCTAACAACTATGTAATGAATAAAACCAGGAGAGTAAAGGAAAGACATTTGGCCACCAAACAACAATCATCAACTGGTTTTAAGGAGTGTAGCCCTCCTCTTGTTGGAGATATATTTTTGTGGTTATTCATTGTATTTCATAATAAGTAGGGTGGGTTGTTCATTGTATTTGATCTGAATGCATAGATTATTAATTTTTAAAGGACAATACATGTTTCCTTTTGTAACAACTTCACCATCTAACAAATTTAAGATTAATATTAAGTTGTTATAATTTCAACACTGTTGTTAGAATATAGCATACACAACAAATAAAAACAAGACTATTCTTGCACATTTTGGCACGAACTTCCAAAACTTGTTTAAAGATAGATATGCTAGTTTTAAATATATTAATTTAAAAACTTATTTTATGTGTAATAATAAACTTATTATATTTTCTTTGTATTTAATTTTATAGTTTTAAATTGATTTTAGATGTGCACTTATTATGAAAAGCTCTTAAGTTGCTATATTTTTGTACAATAAAATCTTTAGTAAAACCTTAATTTTATAATATTTCTTTACAAATATATATTAATTTTGAATGAAATAGAATATAATTTTTCTAAAATGTTTTCAAATTTTTTTAAAATATTGAATATTTTTTATATGTAATAGTAGATTTAAGAAATTTCATTTTTATTTAATTTAGAATTTTTAAAAAGATCAATTGTTTTTCATTCCTTTATAATTTTATTTCTATATTTTCATAAAGATTTTCAAATTTTTTTAGTTTTAAATATATTAATTTAGAAACTTGTTTTTATATAAAAATTTAGAAAAATACTTATTTTTTAAATTTTAGAAACTTCTTTTTATGTCTAATAATTTTGATAACATATTCTTAATATCTTATCTTTATAAATAATAATTATTTTTTATTGAAAAAGATTATTTATTTAGAATTTTTAAAAGACCAATTGTTTTTCATTCCTTTATAATTTTATTTCTTTTCTTTCAAAAAGTTTTTCAATTTTTTCTTTTAATTTTAAATATATTAATTTAGAAACTTGCTTTTATATAAAAATTTAGAAAAATACTTACTTTTTAAAAATTTTAAACTTTTTATGTCTAAATATAACATATTCTTATTATCTTATCTTTATAAATAATAATTTTATTTTTTTTATATTAAAAATAGTTCAACAAATTACAGCAGAATGAGAGAACAATTCAGCAAATTACAGCAGAAAGGGAGAACAATTCATTCTCAGAATAACCCTCAAACACTAAACCACCAGCTTGTTACATATGCAAGAAACTTTTAGTTCGCAACAAAGAACAGACGTGAGAATGAAAGAAGAGACCCCAGACGCCTCAAAACATAACTACAACACCTCCTATTTTGTAACAAAACTAATTTCTATTGCCATCAGAAACAACACGTACAGCCTCCTGTGCAGTTGGATGCAAGACACAGACAACCTCTGAGAGCTGCACAACCTTAGAAATCTCGCTTGCCTTAGGATCAGCTTCATCACTCCCAGCAGCCACGTTATTGAAAACTCTCTGGAAGACACTTAATATGTTGAGGAAAGTTTCTGAGTCAGCCTGGTTATGATGCCATTTGTGCCCATGCTTGGGCTCCTCCTTGTTCACTGAAACCTCCCCATCCTTTATCAGCTTCATAAGTTTGTCCAATGAGGATTCCATAGACATCGTTACCTGCAGAACAATAGAGAAAAAAGTGAGTCTCTTAGTAGACTCAGTAAGCCTCCTGGCATTCCTCTGAAACTTCTCTTCATTCCTAATTTTCCATAAAAACCAGAGGATTTCAGTAGTGAGACAATCCCAAAAAATTTGATAATCATTCAGCAGTTTTCTAGAATTAAATAAGATCTCATACCAGTTCAGAGTTCCGTTTTCACTCCATATTGACATGTTATTACAAAAAAAATTCCAAACCTCTTTAGCATAAAGACAATCAAAGAAAATATGAAAGAATGTCTCAAGAGTCCTGCATAGACTACAAATATCCACATCAGCTTGATTAATTTTTAAAGGGATTTTCTGTAACAAAATTTGCGATCTAAAACAGGCCTTTTTAGGCTCTTTTACATTCTGCCAAATAGAGGAAATATTTTTTTGCCACTTAGACTCATCAATATTCAGCCCCCAACATGCATTAACATGATCTCTTATTGACAAACCTTTCACTAAATCTGTATACAAGCTTTTAGCCTTAATCTCAGTCAAAGGAGTACCATCACTCCAAATCAGGTTAGCATCGATGGTACAAGAAACATCAGAGCTGTGAGGGAAGGAAATATTCTTACAAGCTTCAACCAAAATGTTATAAGTCCTAGGATTAGACAGATCCAAATTAAAATCTTTACCCAACTTTCCCATGGGTTTCAGACTACCATTTTCAGCAATATCATGAAAAGTATGAATACCAGCCATATGGCATCTTTTAGCAGAGCAGCCCTGAAGAAGTGCAAGGGGCTTATCATTGTAAACAATGTTCCACCAAGGAGAACAATAGGACTGGAAAATGGGGTTGTTATTAAAATAAATATTACAACACTTGAAGTTCACTCTATGCTTAACCGATTCCTAGGCCATCCACAAACTTTTGAAAACCATTGATCCAGCGGGGGACATGGGATGATTGTTAAGGAGAATATCAGACAAGGGTAACTTTTTCCATGATTTAGCATGCTTAGGCACGGCATGAAGGATATTGTTTCTAATCAGAACCTTCCATGGTTCCTCACCTACCATGGCTTTAGCAATCCATTTCACCGCAAGTGTTGTACCTTGAATTTTAAGATCTTTAAGACCAAGTCCGCCATCAGCCTTAGCCATACAGCACCACTCCCATTTAACCAAGTGTCTCTTTTTCTTGCCCTTCCCATCATACCACAGGAAACCTCTAATTATTTTTTGAATTTCATTGATTTGATAACTTCTAAAGAACCACACCGAAGCAAAATATATGCTATACGATGAGAGGATCTTCTGGCAGATTTGAAATCTCCCTGCAAAAGAGAGGTACCGCCTATTCCAATTATCCAGCTTTTTCAAAATCTTCTCACTTATCCAAACCCACATTTCTTTTAGGTTAGGACTGATAGCAAAAGGGACTCTAAGGTACCTAACAAGCTTGTTAGGCCCGCCCCATTGAAACTCAAATTTTTGAAGCCACTTGGGCAGGGAGTCATTCCAACCAAGAAAATTAGATTTAGCAACAGAGATTTTACACCAGAAGCTTGACAAAAAAGATCAAGCTTCCCCATGAGGGTATCCAAGTTTTTTTCCTCTAACTCCACGAAAATAGCAGTATCATCCGCAAATTGGATATTGGTTAGCTCATTACGGTTCGGCAGTGTGATCCCCTTGACTTTGGGGGAATAAGAATGATCTCTTAACAGATAATTTAAGGCATCAGAAGCTATCACAAAGAGCGCAGGTGCGAGGGGGCACCCCTGCCTAATAGACCTACCAAGGGTAATTTCCTCAGAGAGAAATCCATTAATATCAATTTGGGCACTAGCATCCTTAAGCAAAGTGTCAACATCATTGCAGAATTTGTCAGGGAAACCAAAAGCTTCCAGCATTGCTCTAAGGAAAGGCCATTCGATTATGTCATAAGCTTTTTCAAAATCAAGGAGCAACATGGTAGAATTTTGATTGGTTTGTTTGGACCATTCCATGGCCTCCCAGCTAGTAATTAAATTTTCCAGAATATATCTCCCTTTGATGAAACCCATCTGAGTACTATTTATGAACCCCGACAAAATATCCACCAGTCTTAACGCAAGGACCTTAGCCAAAATTTTGTAAGAAACATTAAGGAGAGTTATAGGCCTCCAATTTTTTATTAAAGTCTTATCGCCCCCTTTTGGTAAGAGCTTTATAATTCCTTTGTTTATATTTTTCCCTAGCGTGTCTCTCTCTAAGGCCTCCTGATAAACCTGAAGTAAATCTTCACTTATCCAATCTTTAAAAGTTTTATAGAATTCCGCAGATAACCCATCCCATCTTGGAGATTTATCATTTTGCAAGGAATTGATGGCCCTTAGAATTTCATCTTTACAAATAATAGCAGCCAACTTGGAGGAGCTGTCTTGATTGATTTTCCTGGGGATAAGCCCTTTCACCAAGTCTCTAGCAATCCGGTTACTCTCTTGATTGCCTTCTGACTTGAAAAGATTTTGATAGAAGGCATGGAACTGATTAACAATCTCTTCTTGATTGCTCAGAACCTTTCCTTCCTCCCGGATTTGGCCAATCCGCTCTTTACTGCCTTTTTCTCTTATGAAGTTAAAAAAGAACTTGGAGCCCTTATCCCCATGATTTAACCAGTTGAGCTTCGCCCTGACCTGAAGCCCTTTTGTCTTGGCCACCTGCAGACACTTAAGGTCATTTTTAATTCTTACAAGGTCCTCACTGAGTTTTATGCTGGAAGGATCAGATTGGATTTTTCCTTCAGCCTCAACCAGCCTCTCATTAAGCTCATTTTCAGTTTTCCTGGCATCTTTGGCTTTCTTCTTCCCAATGGTTTGAAGGAGCCTTCTCCAAGACTCAACATTTTTATCCCACCTTGAGATAGCACTGGCATCCTTTAAAAGCCATTTATTAATTTCTCTAATGGATCTAATCCCATCTTTACAGTCATCATCCTGAAGGAGATGCACATTAAGGATGAACTTAGGGCTCTTGGGCGGGGCATTGTGGGCACCTTGATAGGTGGAAATTATAGCTTTAATAGGGTGGTGGTCTGAAAGTGTGTAGGGATACACACTTACCAACCGACCATCTTTGTTTGGGATGAAGTTTAGAATGTTCTTGCTAACATAAAATCTGTCCAACCGATGGTAAATCCTATTTTTTCCTTGTTGCGCATTACACCAACTGAACCACACCCCTTTGCTCTCTCTTTTCTTCCTCTCCAGGGGGTCAACAAGTCTAAATTTGCTTTTCAATCTCTGCCAGAAGTGCCTTTCTGACCCCTTCCAGGCCATGCCCAGCACCCCCCACTTGTCCTCAGGATATTCTACCATGTCGAAATCACCACCAAATACCCAGGGGATCTCAGGCAGATAATAGGCCATCCATTGCCACAACTGGGTCCTTTCCCTATGGTTATTTGAAGCATAGATCGATCCGATCCCCAACCATTCCCCATCTTTCTCCATAATAATCCAAACAACCTGATTGCATGGGGAAGACCCATGACTAATTATAAAGGGCTTCCATCTATTAGAGATAAGGAGGGCAACTCCACCCCTCCCTTTCTCATGCTTTGAAGAAAAGTGGCATGAATCCCTCCAGATAAAATTCAAATTAACCTCCAAGGTGAAACCCATTGCCTTGGTTTCCTGCAAAAAAAATATCCTTATTGGGATCCAGATTCAAGAATCTTCTGACAATGTATTTCCTATCTCGGGACTCCATCCCCCAGATATTCCAAGAAGTCAGATTAAGATTCATAATCACTGGTCAAGGGGGTGCCTCCTTGGCTACTCTTAAATTGTTCAAAACATTTGGGTCAATTGTCCTCTAGCTTTGGTCTTTTGTGAGTTGGAGACTGGATTATCAGACTGGTGTTTTTCCTTTTGTGTTTGACCACTTGCAAGCTCTGGCTACCAGAGATTGGGTCTCCATATTTCCGTGGCCTTCTAGGTCCTTTTTTTTACATGTGACTCTTCTGAGTTTTACCCTTGCTGGTATTCTCCTCAACAACTCCCCCATTATCCTCTGTTGCATCAGTGGTATCAAGGGGAGCAAAAGCTGGGGAAAGTTTGGAATTCAGGTTTACAACTGGGAACACATTATTTTCAGCCATATTATGGGCAGGTTGGGTAGATTCCATCTGGAGAGGCTCCTCCACGACAGTTTGGGTGTGTCCTAAAACATCCTCCTGACCAAGTTCAGACTCGGGCTGACACTTAAAAGCTCAGATGTCTAGTTGATTGGGAACCAAGGGGGGCTGGGGTGTCTCTTGCTTATTGATTAATGGCATAGCAGATTGAGAAATTCCATCAATCAGGGTAAAACCAGTCGGTTCCTCCACATTTGAGGGGGGATGGAATGAAGGCCCCAGACCCTCAGAGTGCCCAATCAATTGGGCATTGCCCTTTTGAGTGTTAGCTGTGTCAATTTTTTCAGTCTTCATAGAACCATCATTTTTTATTAACTACATCATAATGGTTTGATTAGGATTCTTTCGATTAGAGGGCGAGAGGTGTTTTTCCTTAATTCTTTTTCTTAAAGATCGTATAGCTAGCTGCTGAGCATTTAATTTAACCATTTGGGCACTATTTAGATGCAACGAGATCATAGGGGCATTTGGGTCACTATCAAGAACACCATGCTCATCATGTTCCTCCCCCAACACATCAAATGTGTTGCTAGTAGGAATTTCTTCAGGGGAGCAACCCGAGGCACAGGAATCCAAAGGAGCAATATCACAATAGGTGGCTGGGGCTTGGGGCACAACAGCAAGGTCAGGAGAGGCCGTGGGAATAGGCCGATTATTGGGAGGAGTTTCCTCCTCTCTGGGCCGAGCCGGCTCCTGGCCCCTTTTGCGACCCACCCCCCCACCAGTATTGTCATGGGAAGGAATTTTAACACCATTCTTTTTTATTAAAGGGCAGAATTTTTGGATGTGTCCTTCCCTTTGGCACAGATAACACGCATTTAGACTGCCCAAGATTTCAACAGGGCATGAGACAACCCTTTCCTCGTCCTCAATAAGGATGCCAGGAGGGAATTCAACCCCTGGAGTCAAAGAGACCAGGGCCCTAGCATCCAGATGCAGGAGGGAGGCCTTGGATTCATCCATCTGAAGAACATTTCCAAAGGGAGCAAGGAGGGCCGGGACTAACTTCCAGAAGTTCGGAGGGACATTTTTGACGAGAACCCATCTTGGGCAGGATAGGGCGAGGACTTCGTTAGCAATGGCAGAGGGAGACCACACCAAGGCTCAGAAGACACACCCGCCTACATTCCAGTAGGCTTTAGCGAGTGCCCTTTCTCGCATTTCATTGTTCTTGAAAAAGACAACAAAAATCCCTTTTTGCAGCATTCTAAAATAATTAGTCTGGATACCAAACTTAGCCAACCAAATGTTTGAGCACCAGGAATCCAAGAATTTCCTGGTCGGAACTTTACTAGAATCAACAGCCGTAAAAAAAATGGCTATATCTTTAACCCTAGCTTTTTCAGAATTAATAACGGTTTTCATTTCATTATTAAGAATGAGTTTAACAAATCTGAGGGTGCCAGAAGGCTTACCTAGTCTTCCTCCATTGGCACCCACCTCATCTTGAACACCATCCACAACAAAAGAAGCATTGACTGGAAGAGTGACTTTGTCACCGGCTATAGCATCTCTAAACGTCCTGCCATTCGAAGACACGTCACCAGCATTTACCGGAGGGGCATGCGCATCTATACCCCCTTCCATAAAAGCCCCTGGGGGCCGAACACCAAAAGGAATTCAGCGCTGCCAAGTGTAGAACCTTCACCCCCAGCACTGGTAAATTAGGGCCTGCAAGACGACACAACACAAGCCCAAAAGACACAAAAACAAGGCAAACACATGTAAGTAAAAGAAAAAATTAATGGTACGAGCAGACACGGGAGCAAACCTTCGTGGAGGAGGACAGACCCCCCCCACCTGGCACCTTACAACCCCAAAGCGAGACAACGCGTCCGAACAAGTTGCAGAGCCTCGTTGCCACTCTCTCTCTTTCTCTTTCCCCTTCTCTCTTATTATCTCTCTCTCTATGGTATCTCTCTCTAGCTCTCTCTTCAACTCTCTCCTCTCCCTTTAACTCTCTCTCCTATCTTTTTATAAATCTCTCTTTCTCTCTTTCTCCATATTCCACTATCATTGTCTCTCACTCATTTCTCTCTCATCCTCTCTATCTCTCTTCTTCTCTTTATAAATATCTCTATATTCTTCTCTTCTTCTATTATTGTACCTCTCTCTATATATGTCTCTCTTTCTCCATTTTCCCCATCTCTCTTTATCACTTATCTCTGCCTCTTTTCTCTTTCACTTATTTTTTCCTCTAACTATTTCTCCCCCTCTCTCTTTGTTCCTCTCTACCTCTCTACCTCCTCTCTCTACCCATATTTATATCTATATGTCTCTCTCTCTTCCCCTGTATCTCTCCCTTTATTAGAATATGGGCAGAGACCAAAGAGAAGCTGCAAGTAATTTAATTCAAATAATATAGTGCTTCACTCCACTTCATTCAATAAGCTATTGCATATATATAGGAGTGTTATCTCCTTAATTATAGGAGAACTAGTATAAGCTCCTCTAACCAATTCTTTCTATAGACAAGTTGTTCTAACAACTTGAATATTACAATCCCATACAATATTTCTTCACACATAATATTCTAATATTTAAACTAACAAACCAAGTACAGTAGAATATTTAACCACCACATTATTATTTTAATGCATGTGAACACTAATTTCCAACACCCTTGATGTCTCCTCTTTATCACTTCTTTAGACTCTCTTTTATTTATCTCTCTATCTCTTTCATTATCTAACCCTCTACTAGGTATCAATATTTTCTATTGTTGAGAAGGTAGAATAGAGGCATATTATGATGACCGAGGTAGTGGAAAAATAAGGTAGGGATAAAAGACCATGGGAATTTATATTTTGATGACAGAGCTATGTCTAACTACAAAAAATAGAGTTCACATGAGTATTTAGTAATGGTTCATGACTCTAAATAGAGTAAAAGAATGATATACAAATTATGTATAATTATGTTTATATCATAATGTCAATCCTAAATTAAATCTAAAATGTGTATTAAATATAAACATTAAAGATTAATTCAAGGGTGGGTATAAGATAGAAAATGTGAATACACACACCAAAACCTAGGAGAGAGATAAAGAGATCTAAAGAATAGTGATGTAAAATAGAACTATAGGTTACAAAAAAGATGCAATCTTAGAAATGTATAGATTAAGCATCCTAAGGTAATGCAAAACACTAAGAAGGATTGGATATGTAGAATTAAATAGATTTTCTATAAATGAATGAAAATAAACTTTATTAAATGTGTAGGCCTCAATATAATAATTTATACATATGAATATCATGCATAAATAAGCCTAGGTAAACAACTGATAACTAGATATTGATAATTGGTAATAACTTTAAATGTGGAAAATTTAAATAGAAAAAGGAAATGGTAAAATTTGGAACAATAGCTAATAGATAGGTATTTCCCTTAAGGATCAAAGTATTCTTTAGTGTCTGTGTAGGGTCTAGTTTAGGTGTGAAGAATGAATTCACAACCATGATCTTGCTCTATGTTCACAAACTTGACTTGTGTAATTTATAGGTTTTTCTTCTTTTCTTTGCCCAATATACTTTGATTTCTTTATGTGCTCCTTGATATTAGTATGGCTTTTGGTATTGATAAAAAAAATTCTTAGAGTCACATATGACTAAGCCACGAGGACATTAAGCCTAGATTGACTCCTTAAAATTGAACAATATTATAAGCAACACTCTTTAGTAAAAACAAAATGTCTCTAGAATGATTATACAATGATAGATTTTTAGATGCAAATGATAGTCAATTTATCTAATGATCTCATAATGAATAAAAGGATTTCATTAAATTCCTTTAAATACAATAACATAGCAACTTATCATGCAAACTTGTGTTTACTTATCCTTAGGAAAGAAGGGTAAGGGAGGGAAGTTGATTAAACTTGAAGTAAAAAATTTAAATTAGAGTAAAATGATTTTGAGATTGTGAGAAAAACCTTGTAATCACAAAACAATCAAGTACGGAAAAAAAGGGGTTAGATCATAGTGGATAGCATGGGGATGTGAATAAGAGCAAGCATTTAAGTAGGAGCAAGCATGCAAATAATGAATAAATAGATATAGGGCATGTATTCGAGGATGTGTAAATGTGTGAATGAAGATACATAGTAGATGTATGAAAAAATGTATAATAAGATAGATGGGTATCATAGAACAAGAGATACTAGCATGCAAAATTTAACATAAACAAATGAATTATAATTATTTTACAAAATTAACTCTTATTAATTAATTTTTTGTTTTAATTAAAAATTAAAAATTAATATAATCAAATAATATGTAACAACAACACTAATATTGAATATTAAACATGAAATTTCTAATAAATATCGAAATTTTATTGTATTATGATGACCCATCATATTATGTATGGTAAAGATAAAAAAATTACCACGTATATTTGACTAAAGTAAAAAATAAATACAATGAACAGTTAGGAAAACATAAAATTATTTGAGGAAAAGGGAAAAATTATTGTGTGGAAAATTAAAGTTACTTAAGCAATGTTTGTGAATAGTGGACATCTAATTTTAACTTATTTGCAGCATGTGCATGTGCATGGTAATGACTCGGATGGCTAACACACATTATTAATCTAAATCATATTCGATTACTGTCCAACAAATGTCCTCCCCATGAATCCCAAGCTCTGCTTCGCATCAAAGCGGCCTTGAATGGAACAGACTGTTGCGACTGGTTAGGCATATCCGGCGACGACCACGCCAACCACGTTGTGGGAGTAATTCCCTCTTGGTTATGGGAAACCAACCCTCTTTTGAAATATCTAAATCTTTCGGAAAATCATTTGGAAGGAAGCATATCCTCAAATACTTCAATAGGGATGAAATTAGAATATCTAGATGTGCCTAGAAATGGATTGAGTGGGCACATCCCATCAATATGGCCTTCTAATATTTCAATATTGCTTCTCAATGACAATTTTCTCATTGGCAATATTCCTCCAAGCCTAGGAAAATTATCTAAACTCCTGCTATTAAATCTTGCAAACAACAACATAACTAGAGTAATCCATGTGATCTTGTCCAATTGCTCTTCTCTCATTGTCCTAAACTTGGGAAATAATAGTTCGGTGGGAAGCTTACCACATGAGTTCAGTAAGCTAAGTAACTTATATTCATTAGTTGTTCACACAAATAATCTAAATGGATCATTCCCTTCCTCAATAGAAAATTGTTCAAACCTACAAGTTCTTGATATTGGTAACAACTTGTTTGAAGGTGAAATACCAACATCAGTTACAAAACTTTTAAACCTAAGAGTATTGGTGATGAAGGAGAACAATTTTATAGGAAATATTCCTTTAGAGATTGGCCAACTAGTGAACCTCCAAATCTTGCTACTTTCTTCCAATCATATCTCAGGTTTAATTCCACACACAATTGTATCATTACAAGCAATGGAAATAGAAAGTCAAGATGGTTTTGTATTGTCTACTTCACAAGTTTCGCTATCTTCTTATCAAGATGGATTGGATATGAATTTAAAAGGATCATATCAACACTACCCATATATTCTTTCCACTCTCACATCCATAGATCTCTTAAACAATGAATTGGAGGGACAATTTCCTCCAAATTTGGGGAAATTGAAGGGGTTGAGGCTTCTAAATATTTCAATGAACAATTTGAATGGGAACATTCCAAATAGTTTGGGAGAAATGACTCAGGCGAAGTCACTAGACCTTTCAAGAAATCATTTTTTAGGACAAGTCCCTACAAAGCTTGAAGCTCTAAGCAATTTAGGTTCATTGAATTTATCAAACAACCACCTTTCAGGAATTATACCACAAGGATGACATATCAACACATTTGGAGAATCCTCCTATTCAGGGAATCCTAATTTATGGGGATGTCCCTTACCCAAAAACTATTCTTGGCCACAATTTGTTCTTGCTCCTCCAGTTTCAATAAACAAAGAAAATAAAATAATTAAATTTCCATGGTATGAGATATCATTGGGATTGTCATATGGAGTAGGTTTTGGAGGGATAATGCTACTAATCTTCATAAAAATGATTTGGAGTGGAAATACTTCAATAAAGTTGATACAATCCTAAAGTTTTTGTTTCTATGGATGAAGAATCTGACACTATGAAGGGATGAATCTACAATTCATTGACATGTAAGAGGTAAATTATAAAAAAAAAATGTTCTTTTAAGTTTTTATTATAGTTAAAATATCAAAATGCTAAAATTTAAAAGGAAAGTAGTATTTGGTTTTCTAGACAAATTATCATTAGCTATTATTGTTACCAAATTTTCGCCTCAGCTCAATTGGTGAAGCCGACTGAATGTTATTTATCATAAGGTGGAATTGCACTTAATTTCAAATGTTGTTTTGCATTTTTATCATTATGCATTGAGAAATAGTTATACATTTAAAAGAAGGAATTGAGTTTTCAAAGTGTCGTTCAGATGTTGCAGAATTAAAAGAAGTACAAAATTGAACAAATGAGCAAAATAGCATTTCAAATGCTTTCATTTATTTCGTAAGGAACTCATTTTTTTTACAGGGCTTCATTTGATTTTCACAATCAGAATGATACTACATTGCATGAAAATGCATTTTTCTTTAAAAACGAAAAGCAAAGAATTGAAATCAAAGATCCACACAAGCCGTGGATGTGACTGTTACAATACATTGCTAATAGCACATTGCACTACAAGAGATGAAGAAGGGAAAACACATAAGTGACGACATAATCATTGTTGCCTGATTATCGACGTTTGACATTGAATGGTGCACCTTGTCTTCTTGAGCTCCATCAAATTGAAAGAGGAAAAGAGGGGTGTCAGTGGCTCCGATATGGCTCCGATTATGAAGTAACCTATATAAGGCACCCACAATAGTACAACCTACTATTAACTATGTATTGACACAATCAATCAAGTGCAGTGCGAAGGAAATGAGCTAAAAGAGAGATAACAATATCATGATCAACATGTTCTATTTTTATGCTAACATGTTTGTTTCCTTGTGCAGGTATAGGTAAAATCACGAAGCTAAACATTATTAGAAGACCAAGCATGTGGAGGAAAACGGGCTCCCACAAGGGTAGAGCTCGGCATGATGCCCTATTCATTAAATGGGCTGATTTTAAGATACATCATCATGTTCGTGAAGTGGAATAAAGAACAACTGAAAGAGTAAAACAACGTTATCCATCAAGCAACTAAACCAACTGTGCATTCATAACAATCAGGTTTGTTTTTTGAAGGCTACAGGTGAACAGTGAGTCTAGTTCACTAAATGAATTCAACTAAGTGCATTTACATCAGATATTGCTGAATAGGTTCATGTTTTGTGCTTATCATAATCATATATGTCATGCAAGTTCAGTTCATCAATTTATTCTATTCACAGTCAAGGATAGTGAACATGCATACATTATGCCTTAATGGTTTGATTTAATTTTCATCATGAAAGAGAACAAATTTTTGGAAGCAGTTTGATAAATGGAACATAAAAATGCATGAAGAGTACCATGTTGCTCAAGAATACAAAGGACAGACAGTGCTTTCAAGTGTTGAATGAGTTACTAGTTCTAGTTGATTAATAAGTAAATACTGCATTATGAATTGTAGTAACAAAGTGATCATTCCAGAATGGTAAGGGAAGGCAAGCTTTTTCTTTCTAGAAGAAGTTCTAAGTTGCTAGTTATGTATATGAGTTGGTGAGTACAGGTGATTCGTGTTGCTGCTATGTTTCAAGTTGAAACTCCAATAAAGTGCAAATATAGAAAGCGAAAGTTGTTGTGTTAAGGTTGAGAGAAAATCAGAAAAGACACTGTTGTGCTTACAAATTATAGGCATGGAAATAATATACATTAAGAGGTCATCCTTTCCTTAATGAACAAACACATAATCATGCTGGAAGTAGGAAGTTAAAAATGCCTTAAGTAGCCTAGTTTATCATGATAAAATGAAGATGTAGGGATTGGAGAGGAGTCAAGATCAGCTTTAATAACAAATACCAAGTATGAGTTTTGCAACTGAAAGTGCAAAAGAAACAATGGTGATCAAGCTGATTCTGTATGACAAGGAAAACAAGGCAGTTTTTTGGAGTCTTCTTTTCAAAATAGAATGTTAAGTAAAGTGTCACTTAATGGTCGAGCCCTGGACTCAATATGGATAAACACACAAATTCTTATTATTCTTATCATGAATTTTTTATTTCTGAAGGCATATTAAAGCAAACAGTAGTGATGCAATGAGTTGCTTTCTTTTGAGAGGTACAAAATGCTAACGAGGTTAAAAGTGAAGAGGCATCCTTTTGTTATGGAAATAAAAGCAAAGCATCACTAGTTATTTGAGTCAAAATCCTAAGAGTAAATGCAAGCAAATATACAGTTTTTATCACCATTTCAAACCATACATGTTTTGAATACATAAATCCATGAGGTTTTACATTTCTAGTGATACCCAGGTGAGGGTCTGTTAAATAAATGGCGAGAATAAAATGAAAAGAATGGGCGGTCGAGCTCTGTGAGAAAATAAGAATACATCCTTTTTCTCTGAAAATTTCCAATACCCATGTTATTATTTTGTTTCAGAAGTTTAGAATAAGCCACTGTTTATTTTGGGTCGAGCCCATATGGATAGAAACAAACAGTGAGTACCCAATTCAAAGTTTTCCTTTCGAAAATACAGAAAATGCAATAATGGAGAAAACCCATATGGGTTTTATATTAAACAGCAGTAAAATGCAAAGATCCAGATTTCTGTGATAAGTCAAGCTCAAGAAAAAGGAAATACAGTTTTCTTTAATGATTTCAAATACCCACAAGTAGATTTACACTTAGAAAGGCATAAGGAGGATTTCTGGTTTTGGGTCGAGCCCAAAATTTCTTACAATGCTCTCTATAATACACGTAAGGCCACGGCCTGTACATGGCCTCAAAATATTAAATGGAGGGTCGAGTTTTGGTGATGACAGTATGTGCTTAAGTGTAACTCACCAGTCCATGTTTATATGGAGCTCTCTAGCTGCGACCAAGTTGCAGAATGCTTCCAAATGCCAAGATATCGAGCCCGTAAAAGACACTCGAGCTCTCATGGTGAGAATGGTACACGGGTATGTGCAGGATCATCATGGAAAAAAAAGGCCCTTAAGTGGCAAAAAAATCAGAAAAATTAGAGTTAGGCAACTTGACGTAAAAAATTGAATAAGTTATCTATATTATTTCAAAAATATGTAAGAATAGAATCTGTAGAAAATTGAATGTAGTTTTCTAAACTACTAGGTTTGTTTAAAAAAAATAAAATCTATTTGGTGAAAATTTGAAATTTCAATGCAGTGGTACTTAAATTTCAGGGAAAAAATAAGAAGTAGGTGTCTGTCTGACCACCCTAACCACAATAAAATGATAATTATTTTTTATAAGATTTTACATATAAGTAGAGGACTCGTGCCCTAATGTGATGCATATTTTTTTGTAATTTGTTTCCAAGTAAATAATTAATTATGATTTTTTTATTACAAATTTTTAAAAAATATAAAAATTTGTATGTCTGACTACCTTAACTTGGTCAAAATTTCATGAAATTCAATTTTTATTTTTTGAATCCTATAGCATACGAAGCATAAAATGTGACACATGTTTTAGATTCAAAAAATGTGATACTGTTTGAAAGCTATAAAAAAATTCAATCAGCCTATCAATCAGGACTTTAGTCGTAATTTGAATAGAAAATGAATAGTAATTACTTATTAAATTCAAAGTAAAGCATAATTTATATTGGTGGAAATCTAAGAATCTCTTTTAAAAACCCTTTTCGTTTCATCAATTTTGGGTAAAAAAATAATCGTCAGCCACATTCCCATCATATTGCCACTTTTTGGCCCATCATGATCCTACACATGCCCACACAACAATGGTTGATGTAAGCATAGGTAAACACACAGAAAATGCAGAACAAAGAAATTAGAGATTGTGTTCACCACGGCCTCAAGGCCAGAATAAGCAAAAATGAAACCATTGAAATAGCTTACCTTTGCACAGTAGAAGAAAGCAAATAATACAAGGCAAGCTCTCACAGAGTAGACTAACAGAAGCCAAGCTCGAGTTCATGTAGGCCGAAGTCACAGGAAGCATAGGGATGAGTTAGAAGAGAATAAACTCATACAGGCCACGGTCTTAGGGCCTTTTTGATATTCAATAATGAAGTAAAAAGCTTCCATACAAAGCGAAATAGACTTACTCACTGGGTTTCGACCACTAGAGAGCAGGGAGAAGATTACTGAAGCTCACGAGGCTCAGTTTCGACACAATCATGGCGGCATGTTTTTTCCAGGCAGAGTTTTCTTTCTTCCAAAGTCACGAGTGCAAAATGAGTGATCATTAGGGATTGACTTCATTTTGATTGAAACCCTAATTCGACCCTATCATCATCCAAAATTTTTGGTTTTAAGCACATGTCAAATTTTGAATGGGGTCGAAGATTATAGCCCTTGCATTATGACTTTATTGAAACCTAGGTCTAAATGTATATGAGGGGGCCAAATTCCTAAGTTGGACGATGGGATGAGTCTTTGAGACTTATTTGGTGCCTTGGTAAAAAGTATTGAAATTTGGACACCTTATGTAATTGTTATGAAGGATAACATTAAGGTTGAATTGTGAATGGTTTATCACTTAGGGTTTGCTTTCTCATTGAAGGTTATGATCATTTTAGGGTTTTTATTTTTTAATTGATTTTAGAGAAATCAATGAAGTTTTGATGAAAGGATGATATGGGTTAATTTTTTATTTTATTTTTTTGGAGAAAATCAAAATATTGTAATGGAGAGATAAGGAGATTTTCTTTTTGCAAAATATTTTCAATCTTTAATTACAAAAATAGATTAATTGTGCAAATCTACATCTTGTAAAGCATAATCATAAAGCGATATTCTATAAATTGCTTTGTGTTTTCTTGCTATTTTTAGCAGATCTTTTATTGACTTTTCCCTTGGTCAGATTTCAGACCTATCTTGGAGAGATAAGATTGTTTTTGAGCTTTTAAAGCAAGATTAGCCTATTTTTAGAGGCTTGACAGTGTGATCATAAAAGCAGTATGCTTTTTTCTGCTTTTAGGCAGTTTTTTGGGACAGTTTGAAGCTTTTTTTCCTTGAGATTTTTTTGAGCTCAGATTAGGGTTTCTTGAGAGCTAATGTTTGATAGACTTATTCTTTTAGCTCTCCTCTCTCAGTAGTTCCGATTAGAGTTTCTTGCTCATACACATTTTTTTTTGAACTTGTAAACCTTTTGGTACTCAGTTTTTCCAGATCGACACTCTTTCAGTTTTAATAGAACAATAGTTTCTCCTTCTTATTTTCTATCTCAAATTTTGTAATGGCAATCTAATGTACTTTTGTTTCCAAATCAGACACCTTTTTATGTCTTGTTGTTATAGGTTGTGTTTCAAAGTTACATGTTTCAGGTTGCATGTTGTACTTGTTTTCTAGATCTTCACACAAATCACTGATGGGATATGTGCCAATGAGATTGTGAGAATTACCGTAATACATAATCTGTTATGAGTGGTTAAAATCTGAATTTTCATTAGTTTGGTGAATCATCTATTAGTCATAGGCTCAGATTTATTTTCAAGTTATCTTTTATCCCTTTCCTCAGAAATTATTTTAGAATAGAGTTCATCATTCGAAGAACCAGCTCGCTCTAGATATTCCTCTTTCATTCAGATCACCCACATCTGAAAGAGGTTTCCATGTTTCAGTAGGTTGCTGAATATTGCATCCAGCAGGGTGCAAATCTATTGACAACAATTATATCTATCAATTATACATTATTTGTAGTACTTTTAAATTGAATAATGAAATCCTTTTATTATTATTAATATATAACATTGTCTACAAGAATCTATTTTTGCTTAGGATGATTTCCTGGCATGTATGCCTTATTGAAGGAAATATTGTTGGTGACCTCACTCAATATATATCTTATATAGGTTAATTGTTTTTCCTAAGTCAAGACTCTATATAATTTAATTTATGTAATTCTCTAATCCACTGCACATGCTTTTGGCAAGGACCTACCTACAATAGAAAATTTCCTATACTTCTATGAAGAAAGGAAATATCTTTAAATTTTTTAATAGTTTTTGGTTCATAAAAAGTATTTGAACAAATAAATCAATTACGATGATAAGATTGAATGAATTCTCGATTAAGTCGAGTGAGTCAAATAGAGAATTTTATTTTTTCGAAAAATACAAAAAAGATCTTTTTGCCCAAGATCTAAAAAATGGAATAAAAATGAAGCAAAATTTGTATTTTATCTATTCAAAGTTGTACATTAATAATATCTAGAAAAAATATAGGAAAATGTGTGAGGAAAACAAGGATTTTGAATATATTGAAACAAAACCCGTAGAAGACAGATTCAATTCGGAACGTTTTAAGCATTTGTGGTTTTTGTGCGAAAATTGTGAGACCCTTCTCTATAAGAAATCTTTAGTAGAACAAAAAGGTGTTTGTGCAGAATGTGGAGCTACTCTGCAAATGACTAGTTCAGAGCGAATTGAACTTTTAATTGATAATGGCACTTGGCACCTTATGGCCGTGAATTTATCTACGATAGATCTTTTAGAGAAAAAACATATGACGTTTGACATCAAAATGGTTCGAAAGGTCTCATTTTTATTGTACAAAATAATTTATTACAAATATTTTTACAAAGAGTTTTTTAAAAAGAGTTTTTTAAATACTAAAGCGTTGAAAAAATTAGTAGCATACAACAATACTCTTGTTAATATCCTTAAGGTTGTATTAGAAAAGAAATTCATAAAATATTTGAATTTAGGTGCAAAAGAAACTATTACGATACTGCAAGACATTATTGGTACAGGTTTGAAAACAATTCAATTTGTACTTCTTGAAATATGTAAAAGAATAAAAGATGAATTACATAGGTTTGCGCTTTTCAATAAAGCATTATTTAATGACGAAATGTCTAGGTTTCTTCCTAAAACTTCTTCGGAAGATAGGGGGAATGACGAGTTTGACATCAATTCTATGGGTTTGGAAGAAATGGTGCATGAAATTTAAGAATTCCTAATTTTTGAATTGCTAATAAAATTAAATAAACAATTAGCCCACTTAGTAGAACAACTACAAACACAAGATAAGTTCTTGAAAGTAGTGGTGGTAAACTTAGTCAAACTAGCACTTTATTTTCTGAAAGAAAAAAGAAAAACAAGATAAATAAAAAAATATTTCCTTTTTATCCCGGAAATGATCCAGAGACAGATTACTTTTTATGGCTGCGAAAACATATGGTGATCTGTTTGATGGAAACATATCTGGTCTTGAAAAAATTCAAATATTGGTTTAAAAATCGTTGTTGTGGTTTACTCAAAGGAGAAGAATCTTCTCGTTTTGGTTCTGGTATTCTAGTCGAATACCAAAAAAAACAAGATCACTACTAGTGTTATCAGATGATATAGGATTACCTGGATCAGATGATACAAGAGGACGTGAATCAGATGATTGATTAGCCACTGCACTAGGTGCATTTC
>VDFB02098504.1:0-30831 GCA_007258455.2 Sequoia sempervirens | reverse complement strand
GACCTCTAAAATGACCGCAATCGCTATCCTTGTTTTTTAACTGAAATTATAGGTAATTGAGCAATTCATTTTGTCCGAGATATAAAATATTTTAGAGGCATCTTCATTTTGTTATCTTGCTCTTAATCCACTTTATTCTCTTTTTGACGATGACTGATGCAAGGAACTGGTGCTACCAACGAACTGGACGTCTAGTAGTACACCTGGCTAAACCGCCGACAATGGCAGCAAATGAAAATTTTCTTTAGTCAAAGTCACTCAAGCTTAAATCATTGTCATCGTGACTATCACTAGAAGTTTGATACATAGCCATCCTCAAGAATTATTACCTCGCTTTGTACATCGATGGCTTAATGACAGTCCTATAACCTATCTTTCCCATGAGCAAATTTAATGAAAACATTAAACCACCTTGGTCATGCGAAACTATAATGATAACAGAACCATGCCAAATTTTAGACTTTTTCATGTTTCCCAAGAATAGAGAAAGAAATGTGTTGATGATTTTAAGGGATGTTTTTGTAGATTACAAAGAACATATTCCTTCTAGTTGTGAGGGGAAAATGTCATAGCTTCTGGTGTTTCGTAATTCAGTTTCAAACGTGTGCTAGAACGCAGCTATAAAGTACACTAAGGCGATAACTCTGTCAAAATTTTCAGGACTTAGACAAATTATTATCCGCTAATAATACAATATATAATTATAAATAATATATAGTATTATATTATATTATTGTATTATATATATATATATATATATATATATATATATATATATATATATTATTTACATTTATATTTATATAACTATAGAATATAATATATTATGCATTTTATTATATGATATTATCTTATATATTTAAATGCATTTAGATAATATTATATGCTGCTGTACATAATATTTTGGGCGTACCATCAATGTGTTTTGTATGTTGCATAGTCACGAGTGAGGGTTTATAATAATGTGGAGGCTAAGAAATTTTTTAATGAATATAATCACAATATCATTATTACTTATATAAGAAATAAAATAACGTTGACCATGATAATAATGTTGCAGAAAATCAAGGATGATTATAAAAATGTTACTACTATCTATCAGTATTATTGGTAGGAGGGTTTAAGGTGAGTTAAAATGTTAGGATGGGTTAAAACTTATACCAATGCTTACCTCGTTGTGAGATGTTTCTCACAACTAATAGTCTTAATGAAAGAGTAACGATAATAATATTAATGTCATCTTTTTACTTCAATATTAGTATCTAAGTTACTATATAAACAAAGGTAATATTATTAACCATCCCATTACAAGGAGGGTAATTATAGTAATAATTAGAAAAAAGTGTTTATAGCGAAATTTATAATAACAATAACTCTTGTACCTACAAAGAATGGTAATAAAATATAAGCATTGCAGTGTTTTGAAAGCAAACTTAGATTGTGAGGGATGTCCTTGGTGTGAATATTGTTTTTTTTTAACCCATCTACTACTTTACTATCAATATTAATAAGGTTATATTAACACTATGTGAAATGTTAACATAAGGATAATATTAAATTAAATGTGTGAGGTGTATGTTAGGATATTGTTGATGAAACTTGAATTACGTAATAGTTAAATCTAGTGATAAATAAATAATAGTGTGTCCAAAAGAAATCCTAGATGTGGTTTTGAACATGGTCCTTTGTGATTACGGTAATGATTAGTGAATAAATAGACATTTTAAAAAAAAAATTGTTGGTTGTAATTTTGTCCTATGGGCAATATTTTAGGCATTACATGGTTTAACTATTTAACTTTCTTCATTTCAATTGTATAACCAAACCTACCATTAATAATGTAACAACATTAACAATGTAATAAGATTCCAAAAAAAATCTATAACCTCGTCCTTAATAGACACTTTGAGATAAATTAAAGTTTATTCATATGAGATATTTTTGTCATAAGGTTAGAGACACTTAATGTACCATTAATTTTTGTAGAATTTAATACTTGGTGAATTCATTAGATAACATTTCAATTTTTTTTAATGGAAAAAAATGATATCCATTTTCCTACAATAGGTTACATATATTCCCTTTTTTGTCATATTTTATATCCTAATAATTAGCATGACTTTATAAGGAGTTAGAGCTAGGAAAATACATTATCTAGATTGAGTCAATAATACTTTAAAGGTGTTCATAAGCATTGCCCTAACCATAATTAACTAGCAAAGAAGAAATGTTAAATAATTTTACTAAAGAAGAAATTTCTCAAGTTACTTAGCCACATGGGACAATTTAACTTAATGTATTAGATCACTTTTGTGTGAATCAATATAAACCCTAATAGATGTATGATTGGATTACATAAAATCCTAAGAGCATATAGAATATTATGGATTTATATAATCAAAGACATTCAATTTATGCATTATGGAAAATGTACTTTTCATGCCATATGATATTATTCCATCATTTGTATAGAGCTAGGTACCCTATCATCTCATTTAATTATCTTATTAACTATTATTTATTTATTAGCCCAGTTAATATAATCTAGGTTATTTTTTTTCTTATTGGTTGCATTTATTTAAATTTCCTAGATTATTTATGTTTGAGTATACTTTATTTACATACATTATTTATGAAATTGATATTTTATTGTATACAATTGAGGGTTTGAACATTGAATTTTATCTTAGGTTTTGTTATTATTTTCATATATATATTATCCTTTCTATTCATATTTTACAATCAAAATTTCTTTGCATATTCTTATGATACTTTTATCTAGGGTTCTATTATGCATAGTGACATATACCTATTTTCATATTTAAAATTGAAAAAAATATAAATTTAAAATTGACAACACATTGAGTACTTATTGCACTTGATAAGTGGAAACAGACACTCTTGCAACTTTGTTTGTGGCCTTAGAAAAAAGGAAAAGTACTTGACATAGGAGAAAACATTGCATTGAGTAGGCCATACACAAGTGTTATGATTGGAGCATATAAGCACTTGCATGAGTACCTCGTACTCTTGGAAGTATAATGCCCAACCACCTGAAAAAGTTTGCACCCCATAACACATGTTATTATTGTACAAATGTTTCTACGATAGAAAAGAACGTCCTTAGTATTTTAGTCTCCCTTTCCTTTTGAAGGTAACCCTTGTCTTGTCTTTTGGTGATATGATTAGGGAAGTACAAATTCCTAAAATTAGAAAAGGCTTTTGATAGAGTGAAATGATTCCTAAATGTCCCTACTTCTAATGGATTTGATAGTTAGGCTTCATATAAAACAAGTCATGGAACTTTCAAGCTCTTACTAAGGATAAATTATGTCTAAGCAATAAGTTTCAAGGTTTTGTGATCTTTCTGAAAGCTTTGGTTCTTGTGGATCTTGTTATAAAATTGTGCACTCCTTTACAATGCAATGCCTTCAAGGTTTGGTGGTGGCTGTCCAGGTTTCAATTTGGTTGTTTTCCTTTGAAAAAAAATTAATTGTGCCTTCTTCCTTCCTTGTCCTTAAATCCTAGACTTCATCAGAAATGGCATTGTAAGTTTAGAGAAAAAACATGGAGAAGGTTGAGTGCAAAACTATGGAATTCTAAAGTTGAATCTAATGCTCAAATTTTAGCTTGGAAAATTCTGCATGTCAAGTTGCTTGTGGGTGACAAATTGAAATACTTTGTGGTGCAGTCTACTAGATGTCCTTTTTGCCAGCATAGAGAAATTTTCAAACATGTCTTTTGGGATTTTTCTTGGGCTAAAAGAAAATGGAATGCTATCTTGGGTTTTGGTTTACAAAATAATTTTGTGGTTGATTCTATGAGGCAAACCAATTTGTACAACGTATGGAAAATTAGATGTGTCTCAGCTTTTTAAAACCATAATGTTCATCAGGAAGGAGAAATGCTAATGTTTAACTTTAATTTTATCTTTCAAATTATCTTTTTGTGTTCTCATATGCAGGGTGTTTCCAAGGAGAATGTGAAGATTGATAATCAACTAGACAAGATAAAGTTTAATTTGTTGCAGATGCATGGAAATGATGTCATGTGCTCCAAACAACTCCAATGTATGGTTAAGTTTAAATTATAGAGATGGTATTATGTGATATGTGGGGTCTTTTTTCTTTCCCCATGATTGTAATGGTCTTTGTTGGCTATTGGTGCTTGTATTTCTCTTGCAGCTTGTTGGTTGCTTCTTCTTAATTGTATTTTTTTTTCGCATTATTTCAATCATAAAAAAGAAGCCCTATTATATAAAGTTAAAAAGTCTTTTTTCTGCATAGGGAGATTATGTAAAGAAAATGTGGTGGATGAAATGAAGGCATGGCCCACTAAGGAAAAGCCAAATTTGAAATATTAAAATATTTAGAATGTGGTTTACAAAATTGGAAATCAATAGTTATTTGAAAAACATCTTTATCGAAAAAGCTCTGATCACCAAGTTTATTTCCAAATCCTGATAATGTGATATGAAACTTCGATGCAGGTACATATTTGTCACCGAATTTCTAGAAATCTAATTATAATACAACCACTCATCACAGTTAATTCAGAAATCACTTTCTACAAATATGTGTGTATTGTAAACCTGGAGTGTTTTACTTCTCCAAAATGTATGAGGTTTTTTTCCAAAGATCACAAAAAATGAACGCTTAAGGCAGATTGAATAAATTTACCTATAAAATATTAAAATTAAGGAAGCATGTCAATCATTTACTGCAAAAAGATGAGCGAATGGAAAAAAAGAAGAGGTGCAATCCTTTGCTGAGAATTGAACTCGCAAGTTGTGATGTAATGCCCCATCATGCAACCCCAAAGGAAACTAACATATCTAACATTTATGGCATAATTTTTTTTTTAAAGTAACTAATATGCAACAACATACATCACATGAAATGCAACTTTACATGTATAACATATAACAAAGTCCTTTGGAGTTACATAACTACATTACTTTTTGTATCAACATCTTTACATTACATGAAAGATAGACATACACCAATAATCATAAGATAATAACATGAACATGGACAATACATTAATATCATGAAGTTACAATGCTCAAGGATTACATCATTACAATGCTCCTTCCCATCGTGATTGGAAATGCAAAACAACATGGGATGATACAAATGAATTGAATGAGTAAAAATTGCAAGGCTAGATCCAACTCAGGTACAACTCAGAAGTCACTATAAATGGCTTCAACTCAATCTTGGTTGGGGACCCAATGGGGTGCATAGCACGTTCCACCTGACCACGTGGACCCAAAGGCCCACCCCCCGTGCTAGGAGATGACAAGAAAGACCCCCAACGAAAACCATCAATTGAAACAAGGATTACAAGACTTCACAATAAGAACAACAATAGCATAAGGTAACCTCCAACACAAGAAATAACCATCACAAGATGTAACCAATCATAAGAAATAACCAACATAAAACAACATATCCAAGCATCAACATGCACATGTCAACATTCACTTCCAGAGACTCAAGAACAACTCGAGGGAAACATCATACATGTTTGTTAAAGGGTGGACTGTTATCGCATAGGTAGGCACGGGTTACCCTGGCATAACCTTCCTAGGCTACTAGCCCCTATCCTGGGTTACCCTGGTAACATCTACCAGTTTTCGGACCCTCATGCTCGCCATGCGACATCAACCTACCTTGCAAGATTACAATGTAGAGGCAAGGTAGTTGATCTTGCCATTCCAGGCCTTCCCACTCATCACAAGCCTAAATGAACACTTGGGCCCATGAGTGAGGCTACATTATCTAGATTAATGTGTGGAAACAACCCAAACCCCCTAATTAATTAATTACATTATCACTTGATTAAACTCTCAAGGGTTACCCTAGGTCAACCACTTTGGGCATCAGACCCCCATTGAGATCCACTCCCCCAACTAACAACAATATCTCAAAACCTCAACAGGCAAGCCAACTTGCATAATATACCAAATCCAAACAAAATGACAACACCAAGTGAGGCATACACCATCTCACAATAGAGCTTCAGAGTAACGAAAACCACATTCAAGTGCAAGGCTCAAACCCATGTAACACAATCCAAGTGTAAAGGTCAACCATCATCAGAATAACAAAATCATGAATCCACCCACTTATAGGTGAGACAACATAAAACTCAAATAAACACTTTAGGTCTGATATGGGCTACCCAGGGTGATCCTCCTAGGTTGTCAGACCCCCATACCAACTCTTGCAAGTAGAAACCATATCCCCTCTAACCTATGGAAGACTCTCAAAATGCTAACACAAGGTTTCCCTCATCAAGAAATGTTAACAATAACAAGATCCCAAAGAACTATTCCCAATCCTCCATTTGCGAGGTAAGTCAAAACAATACATTTTTCTAATAAAATTGCAACACAAGTTCAATGAGTGAAAACTCCATAATCAAGATGCCTCAAAAGGAAGACACGCCAGAATGAAATTATCAAGAATCCACTACAAGTACCAATAGTAACATCAACCATTGAGCATCCGAGGGAGACCTCTATTTCCTCCACACAGGATACCCGACTAATATAACCACACAACATACAACTTGGCTAATAAGCAACTAAACAAAAGAAAACAACAATCACGACATCAACTGCTATCAGTAAAACATTATTTCCATTCACTTGATAAAACACATTATCCTACCATCACAATAAAATCCAAGAAGACATCCCTTAATTTACAACCTAATTATCACTCCTTATCTTAGTCACTAAATTTCATAGATAGATTACTCACCACCCACGATTTACATTTACAAGTAGTTAAAGTATTACTTTTCTATTAATTGAACCACATAGAACGTTTACAAATCAATTACTAACTAATATAAATATAGTGAATACTCACTCACTAAAGAGAGTCATCTAAGCCCCATAATATTTACTTGATATTAACAATCAATCATACAATAGGAATGAGGCATTGTAACTTTAATAAATGTCTTAAACAAATAGGAGAGTTAAGGGGTTTACTAACCTAATGATTTTGTCAAGGTTATGACAATACATAGTATTCAATTAATTTGGTATTTATTTAATACTATGATCTTCATAATAATGTTCTAGATTCTTCCAAATGGATCTTCAACCTTAAGGATTCATTATCTAGTTATCAGAGCTCTAAACAAAAAAAGCAAGTCCTTAAGTAACATTCCAAATGCCTTAGGGAATTTCCAAAGGGTGCCTTGTATTATCCAGATTTCTAACATGGACATAAAGACCTCTAGACTTCTCTTGATCTCTTGTCGTTGTTCAATTTCACATTTATTACACCATGAATAGTTAAATTATATGAAGTGTTTTCCCTCTTCAAATAAGGTCTCTAATGAATACTATCATTATCATGTCATAATAATTCAACTAAGTCAATCTCTCAACCTTTATAGGTTTTGAGTCTAAAAGATAATATAATACTTTTGACCTCTTGGTCTTATTAAATCCACCTACTTTTGTATGAGATAGGTTATGAATTCACATAAAGCATCCTTTATAGGTACATTAATCATGTGGGGTTGAGTTTTCAAATTTCTTCCTCTACCTATAAGATCCACTTGGAGTTGATCAATTTAGTAATTCCCAGCATTTGGTTAACTTCATCTTCTATGCACTTAGCACTAAAGTAAGATTTATTAAACATATATTATGAGAACCATAACTTCCCACCTCCTAACATGCATATACTCTTGAGTTGGTTTAATGGTTTCAATCTTGAAACATAGGAGAAAATTAGGGTTGTCAAGTAGTATACTCTTCTCAAGAAGGTTTAACATAAGTAATAGTTGTTAATCAATAGGTTATCAAGGTCTCCACTCTCTTGGTTCACCCATTTCCTTGGATTTATATTACAACATTGAAGGAAGAACACTCTTTCCCATAAGGAAATCTATATTCAAGTCGCAACATTGTCACTTCAATATTGTAATGGTAATATCACCCCAAATTCTCTCTTTAAAAAATTAGTGACAATATGCTTCCAAATGCAAGATTATATCTGAGAATATATCATAGTTATCATCATGGATATTCGCTTAGGATTTATATATTCATAGAAATATAACTTTATCTCGAATATCAGTTTGAGATAACCAACTCTTGGTATCATAACTTTCAATGTACAAGTATAAAACTAATACTCATTTCATATATAAACGATTATATGACTAACCATATATCTTCAGTTATTGTCTAGTTTGCTCCTATATAAAAAGACATCACTGGTTTCCTGAGTTCTAACATGTATTGCCTCACAAATCTGATAACGATATGCTTAAAGAGTTACACATATTCTCTACCCTTTGAGTTCCACGTTGAGTTATATTCACAGTATCTCACAGATTTAACATTTCCAAAGAATTTTTACAAATGTTATCTATGACATATAAAGAGTTCGGTTGTCAAAGATATCCCAACGTTTCAGATTAGAAGAGGGTACAAAGCATTATCGAAATACAAATTCATGCCTAACTATGGTGATATAAAATCTTTGTCCTATCATCCACATTCCTTGCGCCGAAATGGAAGCTTTACAATAGGGTATGGACATCCATCAAAGCATAAAAGGGGGGGAATTATTTTTAACATACAAGCAAAGTGTGGAAGCATAGACAAGGCACAAGAATTGTTTAACGGGCTACTTCAAGAATCGTGGTCTCAAACATAGACAAGGCGTATGAATTGTTTGACACGCTGCCTCAAAGAAATTTGGTTTCAATGAATCCCATGAATGCAGGATATACATAAAATATATTTTGCAAGGAAACTCTCACGGCCTTTGAATTAATGAAGCCCTCGGAACACATCCTTACATTGTGAGCTTTGCTGGTATCCTAGGCGCATGCAGTCAAATAAGTTTAGCGAATGAGGGTTGCACATCCTTCACACATCACTATCCCTTATTGCATTAAAAGAGAAAGATGTAGAGATCCCATGCAAGACGGGCTGGGCTTAAACGTCACACACTAAGCTTTGACTGCTTAGTGTGTGGATGTGGGCCCCATTAACCTGTCCGTTCCCCTTCCAAAATCCGTTTGTCTAAACAGCTGCGGTGACAGTCAGTGGTTAGCAGTTCTCCCGCGCATAAAAAAAACCTATGTTCAAATTCAAACATACTATTCCCGCGCCGAAGTTTGGTGGATACCCTAAAATATTTGCTAACATAAAAGAATAAAACAGTCTGATGGAAAATGGTTATTACAGAGTAGAGAAGACATGGGTGCCCTCAGAAGGCAGTCGCACTGTTTCATCATATCCAACAAAAAGGCCTCAAACCCGATCAATTTGCTTCTGTGCCAAATTGGGAGCTTTGAACCACGATTTACGTCCCATAAGAGCAGAAAGGATAGGGGACTTTTCCCAGATGATGTTGGAAATGGTCTGGTAGACATGCTTCGAAAATGTGGAAGCATGGACAAGGCACGTGAACTGTTTTACCGAATGCCTCAAAGAAATGTGGTTTATTGGAATGCCATGATTGCAGGATATGCACAAAATGGAATTATTGAAAAGGCTTTAGAAATTTTCAAGCAAATGCAAATTGGTAGGTGTGAAGCCAGTCTTTGCAACCTTCGCTAGCATCCTCCTTGCCTGGGCAAAAATGAGAGCTTTGGAACAGGGTATAGGCGCACATTAGAGGATAATGGATAGAGGAACTCTGTTTGTACTTGCATCTGCCCTGAAAAATGTGGAAGCATAGACAAGCACGTAAAGTATTTCACAAAATGCCTTAAAAGATGTCACCTCATAGAATGCTATGATTGCAGGATTTTCACAAAAGCTATTGAAGATGGAGGGCCTTTCATTTGTATTATTTAACTTAATAATAAGTTCTGCACACAAATTGTTTTTGTGAGTTTAGTTTGAGAGCAAATTCTCCTAAAAAAATTGTTTGTGAGAGTTTGAGAAAAAAAAAAAGCTCTAATTATTTGGTTGTCATTCATAACTTAATTGTTAATAATTGTTGTTCAAAGACATTTTGATTATTTGTTTTGTTTTTTTGCTTTACAACATATTAAGCATTGCAACCAATACCTTTGAAAGGCTATCAAATAGTTGTATTAACTTAAAATTAAGTTTCATATAGAGAGTAATTCTTGATTTGGTCAATAAAAATAAATGCATGCTAAAAATTAGAATAGTTGAACAAAATAGTTTTTCAAAATGTAGTTTAGAATGAAGACTTTTCTTTATCATATCTAATTTATTTATAGTCAATGGTGAAATGAAAAATATGTGTCAATTTTATCATTTCTACGAAGAGCATTATGGTTCAATGCTACTAGATTTCCACAATCCATATTAACATCAATTTTGTAGTTTCTAGATTTGATTGTGAGCAAGTTTGTATCAAATCCAAAAACAATAAAATTGATGAGAACTCTGGTGCCAACTATTTTTTTATGTACATTTATATGCTTTAAATGGTCCCTTTTATTGGTGGTCATACAAATGCTCAAGTATAAAAAATTAAAGGCAAAAGGAAAACTCCTTAGGATTATTAGATTCACAAGTTTTTGGAAGATGTGTATACTATTGATCTTACAAAATGAACATCGATGTTATGAATAAAAAATTAAAGAATTATTTTATTTGATAAAAAAATGGACCCACCTCATTATTTGTCATGTCATCCATTAACTAATACGTGACAATGGTAATTTCCCATCATGCCGACATAGTTTGGAAGAGCACCAAAAATAAATGTAGCACTTGGTATTGGCTCTTTTTCTCTTACTTTTCTCTCAAAAGATGGAAGACTTGGGAAACATGCCCTTGTTAGTTCATTATATTATATACAATTGTGCAATAAATTTAGTTACAATGTAAGACAACTGATTGAAATTTCATTTGTGTTATTAGATCAGTTAGAGAAAGATTTAAAGTTATGCACCGGGGTCCTTTAAAACTCTTCTTTTTCTATCTTGACAAATTGGGCCCCTTGTGTTGATATTCATTATTGACAAATAGTGCACCAAACAAGAGTGTCAAAATTACCAACTTCTAAAAAATTTAGTTCCTATTATGTCTTCAAATGATCAATGGTGTGACCCTACTTGTTGATGATATCATCAAAAATAAAACCTATGAGTTATTTAAAAAAATTGTAACTTAAATCTAGAACCAAGTAAATTGAAAAGAAAATTATGATATTTCCACTTGGTGATTAAAGGCATTAAAGAGGAATGAGAGGAAATATAAAATATTTATCCCAAAAATTGTCTCAAAGGGGTAGATAGATATTAAACCTCTACAGTTTGAGTAACTCATAAGGGATTATCACATATGAGGAAGAACCTAGAAGCTTGCATGAGGATTCTTAAAACTAATAAAATGTTTTTTTTTAAACAATACTCAACTTTGGAGTACTTATATTTTCTCCAAGATTGATTGTAAAAATGCCTATTCTATATTAGTTGGACTATCCTTTCTTTTTAAGGCCTAAAAGACCTTATCTAATCCAATGATATCTTAATGGGAGATGTCTTTGGGTCTTTCCACAACAATATTTTCTTAGAATTATAACCACACAATTAGATAGATGATTTCTTCTATTTATTTGATTCTTAACATATGTGCCCATCCTTAAAAGGATTTTTAGTTTTGTTCTTTGTTTATGAGCATTTCTTTCAATTATTTTTCTTGGAGCACTATATCATTAGCTAGCAATCAAGAGAGAAGCACTTGTTGAACCAAAGAGATTATGTGCTCCCTCATTCCTTTCATGACCTTCTCTAAGTGGCTAACTTGGTGAAAAATTTAGTGTGGCCTTATTCTTGCTTACCACCTCATTCATCTTCACTATTGTTGTTCTCTTATTTCCACATCGATTGCCATTAGCTTCTCATTTAGAAGATCATAGAGTTTATCAACTAGATCTTTAACTTGTGGAACCTTGGGGGTTAAATATAGGATCACTTCATCCACCCCATCCTTCACTTTTATGTTTAGGGATTGAGTGGAGGCAATGAACTTAAAAAAAAAACTTATATCCACAATCATCTCCACAAGCTTGGCCTAATAAGATGAGTACATTTTAACAAGGGATGTTAGCCCAAACAATTTCTTGGTGAGTTGAAGCTCCAACTATAATTAGTTAATTGCCTATAATTATTAAGAATTAGTATCCCTTAGCTCCATTAGTTATTTTTACAGCTGGGTATCTTCATCTATCCTCCTCCTCTATGACTCCTCAAGCTTCTTCACTTGTTGTCAATCTCCTATTATCAACTTGGCCTTATTTATCTTAGTATGTACTACGTTATAACTTTTATTTAGCATCCATCTTTCCCTAGGAATTTTTCTCAGCTTTTATCTAGGCCTTAAGTTGGATGATAGTATTCTATGTTTTAGTCAACTCCATTTCCTTCTCCAATTTATAACTCATTTTAATAAAGTTAATGGTGACCAACTTCTATGTTTTTGCACCAAATCTACTCTATCCACTAGCCAAGAGCTTTTGATAAATCCATTTTCACTACACCTAAAGTAGTCATCTAATTGCATAAAGCCTGACAACATATCCTTGTTAGGTGTCATATGAGAAACCATTCATGATTATTATGTGTGATGACATGTCAACCTAATTGAGTGCAAGTTGGGGAACTATTCCTTTTACCTCTAGCTAGCAATTATGGCCTCATAAGCTTGTTGGACCATGCACATTTGTCGATGAAGATGAAATTGGGAGAGGATGAATTTCCTAACAAATAGAGAACCCCAAGGAAGATATTCCTTCATTTTTTCTGGAAAGGATGTTTATTGTTGGTATATTATTACTAGAGGAGAAAGAGATGCACATCTATCAATTATAATGGAGTAGCCAATTGCTTGATATATGCTTAAATTTTTTCTATCTACTTCTTCAGTTCTTTCTTTATCTTCTTATCTATATTCATCCTTGAGACCATAATGGAAATAAATGAGCTTATTTTTCTTGATCTTTGGTTTCTTGTCCCATGTTTATAGTAGTAATTTTATAATCATCTACTCTTAATTATTTATCATCCTTATATGCCAATAGAGTAGCTATTTCAACCATCTTGGATCTTGAAGCATCTTTAGATATTGTAGAGAGGAATCTAGGGTCCTTCCTATATTTATTTGCGGACCTATCTTAGTCAAAAAACCGTGAATATATACATGCATGGTTCTTATTCTTCCATTTTTATATACATAAATTTAATAAATTGGATGAATCAATTATAATATTGGCTAATATCCTAAATTATATTCAAGGATAATCTTTCATTTATCTCACTTTCTAAAATTTTGACTATGTACAATATTATTTGTATTATTCATTTCATGACTATTTAATGTAAGAGTTGGTATAGAATGCTCTATACCATAAAATATTTGGTTGAATTTATAGCCACCCAATATCTAGGAGCTTCAATGAAAGCACAAGAGTGATAATTTATATGAGAATAATGTTATTCTCTCAAAGTATGTAAATATACAGTGAATATGAATTAAAAATGCAAAGAGAACTACTTGGTTACATAGGCCAAGGTGAGACATAAGATTAGATGAAATTATGATGTGTCTTAATATTATGACTTGAGACATAAAGTAACAAGTATCATATGTGTACCCTAAGTAAATTAGGAATAAAATTCATCCCTTTAATTAATAAAAATCCCCTCAAAAGGATAAATCCATGTATACTCTTCCCTTGTGTTGCAAGTGATAAGTCCTTTTATTTTAGTTTCTTTTTGGTGGCTGACTTGGGTTTCATCACCTAGTAGCAACCTAGAACCCTTATGTTACAATGAGGTATACAAATTAGATAATGAAATTAATCTCCCTTTGAGGTACATTTTTCATTAGGCTAAGCTTACAATAAATTTAATATCCTACAAAGTGGTGGTGGGGAGTGAGTTAGACTCTCACACTAAGTCATTAGATATGAACCTCATTCAATAGATATGGGTCTCACCAAGAGGACTATCAAAATCCTAAAACCAAAATTTCCACTCATGTCCAACAATTATGCCATCTTATTACTACATTGATCCCATACACCTACCACTCCACCTCTCAAAGCTCAAATCGAGATCATTAACATTGACTATGGAGAGTATGATTTAAACAATACATTTTGTATCATCATGATCATTTTATCTCCATGATCTCATAATTGACCTCATTCTTTATAAAAAATGACACAAACCATCATGCATTTTAGTACCAACACATTTGTCCAACATGGGTTACTAAAATATGAAGAAATTGAAGGTGCAACTAGCTCCTAGATTGATTGAGATAAAGAGTTCACACTATGATTCCTAAAATAAAAATACCCACAATGCTCCACATTTGTATGAACATGAAATGCAGTGGCAAAGGCCTTGGCTCCACAACTTAAAGTGTTCTTGATATAATCTTTATATAAGAAAGTATCAAAACTTGATGCTTAGGATACATACCACCTAATGATAAATTTAATAAACTAAATGAAAACTCATGAATATTGTTATAAAAGACATGTCTCCTAATATTGAAAATATTAAGGTCCAACCCATCACTAAATTCTTTGATAATCTTGAAATTACCAAACTCTTCCATGAAACCTCCATTTGTACTATTGACTCCTAGTTACCTATCCCAAACTCATCATTTGGGAACAACACAATCTTGTTTCTCTAGTACATTTTAGAATGATGAGAATATCATTAATTTATGGGGACATATAATAATATCCTTATATAACATCACAAGAAATGATTTTAAATTAATGAAAACTTATGTGAGGCATTAGTCATTGAGGAAATTGACCTACTACCAATATCTCTATAATGGCAAGATTAGTCAGTACTTATAGTTGAATATAGACATGAGCATAATATTTTGACTCTAGATAATCTAAAGATCACTTATATTGCGTCAACCTTGAGACCCAAAAAATAGGAAATTGTCATTTTTACATATGATCAATAACAATCTTACACCTCATCCCTACTAATAAGATAAATCATTTTCCCACTTTTATTGACCAAACTTAAGAATTACTCTCTATATGAAACTTAATTTTAAGCTAATACAACTATTTGACAACCTTTCAAAGGTATTGGTTGCAATGCATGATATGTTGTAAAGCAAAAAAGCTGGAACAAATAATAAAAATGTCTTTGAACAACAATTATTAACAATTAAGTTATGAATGAGAACCAAATAATTACAGCTTCTTCTTTTTTTTTCTCAAACTCTCACAAACAATTTTCTAGCATCTCAAACCAAACTCACAAAAACAATGTGTGCAGAACTTATTATTAAGTTAAATAACACAAATGAAAGGTCCTCCATCTTCAATAGATTTTGTGAAAATCCTGCAATCATAGCATTCTATGAGGTGACATCTTTTAAGGCATTTTGTGAAACAGTTTACGTGCTTGTCTATGCTTCCACATTTTTTGATACATGTCTACCAGGGCAGATGCAAGTACAAACAGAGTTCCTCTATGCATTATCCTCTAATGTGCGCCTATACCCTGTTCCAAAGCTCTCATTTTTGCCCAGGCAGGGAGGATGCTGGCCAAGGTTGCGAAGACTGGCTTCACACCTATCAATTTGCATTTGCTTGAAAATTTCTAAAGCCTTTTCAATAAATCCATTTTGTGCATATCCTGCAATCATGGCATTCCAATAAACCACATTTCTTTGAGGCATTCGGTAAAACAGTTCACGTGCCTTGTCCATGCTTCCACATTTTGGAAGTATGTCTACCAGACCATTTCCAACATCATCTGGGAAAAGTCCCCTATCCTTTATGCTTTTATGGATACGTAAATCGTGGTTCAAAGCTCCCATTTTGGCACAAAAGCAAATTGATCGGGTTTGAGGCCTTTTTGTTGGATATGATGAAACAGTGCAACTGCCTTCTGAGGGCACCCATGTCTTCTCTACGCTGTAATAACCATTTTCCATCAGACTGTTTTATTCTTTTATGTTTGCAAATATTTTAGGGTATCCACCAAACTTCCTCGCGGGAATAATATGTTTGAATTTGAACATAGGTTTTTTTTTATGCGCGGGAGAACTGCTAACCGCTTACTGTCACCGCAGCTGTTTAGACAAACGGATTTTGGAAGGGGAACGGAACAGGTTAATAGGGCCCACATCCACACACTACGCAAGGTCAGAAGGATATTAAGCCGCTGATAAAGAATAGATAAATGCCTCTATGGAAAGATCGAAATCAAGATTTGACAAGCCCAAACTGAAAAGGGCACAAGTAAAGAAACACGAAGGAACTTATTCAAGACTCAGACACATGCAAGAAGAGAACTTATTAAGTATATTTCGCTATTTAATCATAGGCTAATCAAGAATGAAGCATAATAGATCGTACCTGCTACCCACGTCCAGTATGAACTAAAGATGTTTTGGTATCAATCTTCAAATCGATGGAAGCAGCTTGTGATTTCTGACTAAGATTTTCCCCCTGATTGTGTAATCTACCAACCTTATACCCCTCTCATCTCTTTTTGCATGGTTGGCATCTATTCGTTTTAATCCCCTCGAGTCAAAAAGGTCGTCGACATTTCCCTTCAATAAAAATGCAAATGATATACAAAGCCTTGGCATAGTGATGAGATTGAGGCCTGGAACCCAACACTCGAAATTTTGTAGAGCCAAGTCTACCACAAACAGATTTTCCAGAAGTCCCAGTAGCAAATCTGCTGGTTTGGAAAAACCATTCCCAGAAAATATGCGTTGCCACCCTCCGACCTCTTCCTCCAGCTAAGGCGTTTCCTAAGTTTCCAATGGCCAGCTTCATAAAGGCTCCACGCTCTCTCACGATCAGCCAGGTATTCAAGGTCTTAGCAACTGTCAATAGGCGTTATCACTTTAGCACTCAAATGCATTAATTACAAAAATAAATGCATCTGTTTCAAATTCTCCATGAAGCTATTAAGAGTGGAGTAGAGGAGGCTGTAATGTCGAGCAGATTCAAAAGCATATTTATCTATTTTACTACTACTAATGTATCTCATAACAAAATGAATGTCGCCCTTTAATTGGCCAATAACTATTACCAAGAATCTTCAATCATGGATTATATTTATTTATCATATTATTATTTATAGATTTTACTCTTTTGTTTCAGTTACAAAGAATTTTAATTATGGTCTGTATTTACCCTCTGCAGAGCGGTTACAAACCATTACATACAAAAATCTATAATTGGATCTTTTATGAAACTCTCATAATGATGCATTTAAATTTATTATACTAATATTTATTATTTCCATTCTAATTTTATTTTTAATATTTAATATTTGTTCCATAATTAATCTATTGTATTATTTCATTAAATTCATAATTTATCTTAGATGATAGTGTTTAATATATTTATATCAATTGACAAGTTATTCTTTTGACCTAATAATTTATCTTAAATGCAACAAATAATCTCCAATCAACAATCAAACAATTTTAATCAAATAAACCAATCACCAAACAAACTTACTCTAAACACGCAAAGAGGCCAATATAGAGGGGCATTACATGTGAGAAAACCATTGGCATGCTTAAAGAAAGTTGTTTCAAAATTATAGCTAAAGTACTATACCTTTATTCTTGTAGCTGCCCCGACATTTATAACAGAGGAATATTTAGCACAATCGTTCTATTAGGGCCTATTCCCACCATGTTTGGCAGACCTCTAAAATGACCGCAATCGCTATCCTTATTTTTCATCTAAAATTATAGGTAATCGAGCAGTTCATTTTGTTCAGGATATAAAATTTTGAGGCATCTTCGTTCTGTTATCTTGCTCTAATCCGCTTTAGGGGAGAGGACCCAGTAGTTGTGCACCCTAACTTTGCGCTTCTAATTATCCTACGTGGAAATTTCAAATCACTCCCAATTTTTTACAGCAGCTTATTTGGCAAGTCCCCTGCTTATAACTTTCATTTCAGGGCTACATCATCAAATATGATGCCACATCAGCATGCTTTTTGTCAAGGTGTCTAAAAAGGCCCAAAAAAAAAGTGCTACCAATACTTGTGCATTCACATCATGGGTAGTTGTACGCTGATGTGGCATCACATGATTGGTTACTTTTTAGATCATAAGAACACATTTTGTTTAATTATGGGTAGTCAAGTCACAACTATTGGCATTATATAAACAACTACTATCACAATTATTAGACATTATATTAACAACTACTATCACAACTATTGAAACATGCTCAACTATTGGGTCCTCTCCCCTATTCTCTTTTTGACAATGACTGATGCAAGGAACCGGCGCTACCAAGAAACCGGACTGGCAGTACACCTGCTGAGCTGTCAGACGATGGCAATTAAATGTTTTCTTCAGTCAAAAGTCACTCAAGCTTAAGTCACTGCCATCGTACTGTCACGCCAGTTTGATGGCTACACAACCATCCTCAGGAATTATTACCTCATTTTAGTACGTCGGATGGCAAATGACAGTCCGCAGCTCGTCTTTGTCGTGCACAAATGTAATGAAAACATTAAACCACCTTGGCCATGCGCAAACTGTAATGATAACAGTAAACCACGCCAAAATTTAGACTTTTGCTTACGACAAGCTTCAGGAATAGAGCAAGAATTGTTGATGATTTTTCGATGTTTTTGTCGATTACAAGAACATCTTCTTCTAGTTGTGTGGGGGTAAATGTTGGCAGGTTGAAGCGCTGCACAGGTTTCTGCAACAGCGTGCTGAAACGGGAAGGTGAAAAGCACGAAGGCAGTGATAACTTGTCGAAATTTTTAGGACTTAGACAAATTCCATCCGCTAATAATACAATATATAATTACAAATAATATATAGTATTATATTATATTATTATATAAAATATTATAATATTGTATTTTATATTTATATTATTATATATATATTTACATTTATATTTATATAATTATAGAATATAATATACTATGTATTTTATTATATGATATTATCTTATATAATTTAAATGCATTTAGATAATATTATATGTTGTTGTATATAATATTTTGGGTGTACCATCAATGTGTTTTGTATGCTGCGTAGTCACGAGTGAGGGTTTATAATAATGTGGAGGCTAAGGTAAAATTTTAATGAATATAATCATATCATTATTACTTATATAAGAAATAAAATAATGTTGACCATGATAATAATGTTGAAGAAAATCAAGGATGATTATAAAAATATTACTACTATCTATCAGTACTATTGGTAGGATGGGTTAAAACTTATACCAATGCTTACCTCGTTGTGAGATGTTTCTCACTGCTAATAGTATTAATGAAAGAGTAATGATAATAATATTAATGTGATCTTTTTACTTCAATATTAGTATCTAAGTTTTTGAATATGGAACAAACAGGTTTTGGAGGGATCCTGAAACCCTTAACAGTAACAAAGTGCAAGATATAACAATAACAAAGCACAGACAAAAAATAGGAAACTGCCCACAAAGAAGAACACACAAGATAACCAGGCAGAAAAGTCAAAATAACCGACAAAATGCCACAAAACAACCAGCCTCTAGGCCAAGTTCCGAAGGATCTCTGTCGCTTCCTACTAATATTAGTATCTAAGTTACTACATAAATAAAAGTAATATTATTAACCATCCCATTACAAGGTGGGTAATTATAGTAATAATTAGATAAAAGTGTTTATAGTGAAATTTATAATAACATTAACTTTTGTACCTACAAAGAATGGTAATAATAATATAAGCATTGCATCATTTCGAAAGCAAACTTAGATTGTGAGGGATGTCCTTGGTGTGAATCTTGTTTTTTTTAACCCATCTACTACTTTACTAGATCAATATTAATAAGGTTATATTAACATTATGTGAAATGTTAACATAAGGATAATATTATTAAATGTGTGAGGTGTATGTTAGGATATTGTTGATGAAGTGAATTGCGTAATAGTTAAATCTTGTGATAAATAAATAATAGTGTGTCCAAAAGAAATCCTAGATGTGGTTTCGAACATGGTCCTTCGTGATTACGGTAATGATTGGTGAATAAACAAAAAAAATTCAAAACAAATTTGTTGGTTGTAATTTTGTCCTATGGGCAATATTTTGGGCATTCCATGGTTTAACTATTTAACTTTCTTCATTTAAATTGTATAACCAAATGTACCATTAATATTGTAACAACATTAAAAATGTAATAAGATGCCAACACAAATCTATAACCTCTTCCTTAATAGACACTTTGAGATAAATTAAAGTTTATTCATATGAGACGTTTTTGTCATAAGGTTACAGACACTCAATGTACCATTAATTTTTGTAGAATTTAATACTTGGTGAATTCATTAGATAACATTTCAAATTTTTTTAATGGAAAAAAATGATATCCTTTTTCCTACAATAGGTTACATATATTCCTTCTTTTGTGTCATATTTTATATCCTAATAATTAGCATGACTTTATAAGGAGTTAGAGCTAGGAAAATACATTCTCTAGATTGAGTCAATAATATTTTAAAGGTGTTCATAAGCATTGCCCTAACCATAATTAACTACCAAAGGAGAAAAGTTAAATAATTTTACTAAAGAAGACATTTCTCAAGTTACTTAGCCACATGGCACAATTTAACTTAATGTTTTAGATCACTTTTGTGTGAATCAATATAAACCCTAATAGATGTACGATTGGATTACATAAAATCCTAAGGGCATATAGAATATTGTGGATTTATATAATCAAAGACATTCAATTTATGCATTATGGAAAATGTACTTTTCATGCCATATGATATTATTCCATCATTTGTATAGAGCTAGGTACCCTATCATCTCATTTAATTATCTTATTAACTATTATTTATTTATTAGCCCAGTTAATATAATCTAGATTATTATTATTTTTCTTATTGGATGCATTTATTTAAATTTCCTAGATTATTTATGTTTGAGTATACTTTATTTATATACATTGTTTATGAAATTGATATTTTATTGTATACAATTGAGGGTTTGAACATTGAATTTTATCTTAGGTTTTGTTATTATTTTCATATATATATTTTATCCTTTCTATTCATATTTTACAATCAAAATTTCTTTGCATATTCTTATGATACTTTTATCTAGGGTTCTATTATACTTAGCGACATATACCTATTTTCATATTTAAAATTGAAAAAAATGCTAACTCACTTGAAAAAAATCTAAATTTAAAATTGACAACACATTGAGTACTTATTGCACCTGATAAGTGGAAACAAACACTCTTGCAACTTTGTTTGTGACCTTAGAGAAAAGGAAAAGTACTTGACATACGAGACAACATTGCATTGAGTAGGCCATACACAAGTGTTATGATTGGAGCATATGAGCACTTGCATGATTACCTTGTACTCTTGGAAGTATACTGCCCAACCACCTAAAAAAGTTTCTACCCCATAACACATGTTATTATTGTACAAATGTTTCTACAATAGAAAAGCATGTCCTTAATATTTTAGTCTCCCTTTCCTTTTGAAGGTATCCCTTGTCTTGTCTTTTGGTGATATGATTAGGGAAGTACAAATTCCTAAAATCAAAAAAAGGCTTTTGATAGAGTGAAATGATTCCTAAATGTCCCTACTTCTAATGGATTTGATAGTTAGGCTTCATATAAAACAAGTCATGGAACTTTCAAGCTCTTACTAAGGATAAATTATGTCTAAGAAATACATTTCAAGGTTTTGTGATCTTAGTGAAATGATTCCTAAATGTCCCTACTTCTAGTGGATTTGATAGTTAGGCTTCATATAAAACAAGTCATGGAACTTTCAAGCTCTTACTAAGGATAAATTATGTCTAGAAGCAATACGTTTCAAGTTTTTGCGATCTTTCTAAAAGTTTTGGTTCTTGTGGATCTTGTTATAAAATTATGCACTCCTTTACAATGCAATGCCTTCAAGGATTGGTGGTGGATGTCCAAGTTTCAGTTTGGTTGTTTTCCTTTGAAAGAAAATTATTTGACCCTTCTTCCTTCATTGTCCTTAAATCCTATACTTAATTAGAAATGGCATTGTAAGTTTAGAGAAAAAGCATGGAGAAGTTTGAGTGCCCAAATATGGAATTCTAAAGTTGAATCTAATGCTTAGATTTTAGCTTGGAAAGTTTTGCATGTCAAGTTGCTTGTGGGTGATAGATTGAAATACTTTGTGGTGCAGCCTACAGGTATGTGCAGGATCATCATGGATAAAACAAGCCCTTAAGTGGCAATGAAAATTCAAAAAAATCAGAGTTAGGCAACTTGACATAAAAATTTGAATAAGTTATCTATATTATTTCAAAAATATGTAAGAATAGAATCTGTGGAAAATTGAATGTAGTTTCTAAACTACTAAGTTTATTTTATTTTTTTAAAAGTCTATTTTTGAAAATTTGAAATTTCAATGCAGATAGTACTTAAATTTCGGGGAAAAAATAAGAAGTAGGTGTCTCCTAACCACCCTAACCACAATAAAATGATAATATTTTTTATAATATTTTAGATATAAGTAGAGGACTCATGTCAGGATGTGACACATATTTTTTATAATTTTTTCCAAGTAAATAATTAATTATGAATTTTTTATTACAAATTTTAAAAATATAAAAACTCATATGTCTAACCACCTTAACTTGGTCAAAACTTCATGAAATTCAATTTTTTTTTTAATCCTATAGTACGAAGCATAGAATGTGACACATATTTTGGATTCAAAAAATATGATACCATTTGAAAGTTATAGATATTTTTCAATTAGCCTATCAATCAGGACTTTACTCGTAATTCTAATAGAAAATGAATAATAATTATTTATTAAATTCAAAGTAAAGAATAATTTATATTGGTGGAAAGCTAAGAGTCTCCTCTACAAATCCTTTTTGTTTCATAAATTTTGGCTAAAAATAAAATCGTCAGCCACATGGACGAAGTCTAGAAAAACAAGGTGAGTTGTCAAACACGTTTTTTGCGTTGACTTCTTAGGATTGGCATGTCCAAGCCAAATACCAAAGCAAGCCTGAGGCTAATCCCTAGGCAATAAATTATTTGTCAGAAATATCGGATATCTATTTCAAATTGGATATCCGTTTCAAATCAGATATCTAATTTGGTTTATATATGATTTTAAAAAATGTTTTATACTTTATAATATATGATTTAGAAAATGCAATAAATATTTTATAGTTTATTTCAATATATCTAGTTTAGAATATACAATATAGTTTATAATTTAATATATAATATATTATACTATTATGTTTAATTTTTAAATATTATTTCTATATTTTAGTTAATGTATATATATATATATATTACTAATATATAAAATATTATATAACTAATTAATATTACTAACATATAAAATATTTAAATATTATCTCTTTCCCTCTCTCTCTCTCTGTCTCATCTCCCTCCTACCCCCTCTCCCTCTCTCAGGACCTCTCTCTCACACTCACTCCTATGTCTCTCCACTCTACCCTTAGCCCTCTACCCTTAAACCATAAACCCTCACCCCTCTATCTCTCTCCCACTCCCTCCCCCTCTCTCTCTCTCTCTCAAGACTCCCCTCCTTGCCCCTCTCAGGGCTCTCAGGTCTCTCTCTCACTCCACTGCACCTCTATCTCCCTCTCCTCTACCCTTAACCCTAAACCATAACCCTTAACCCTTGAACCCTCTACCCTCTAAGCTTAACTCTTTACCCTATATCTCTCTCCACTCCCTCCCTCCACTTCCCTCTCTCTCTCAATTCTCCCTCTTGTCCCTCTCCTCCTCTCTCGGGTTTCTCTCTCTCCTCCTATCTCTCTACCCTCTACCCTTTTAACCCTCTACCCTCTATCTCTCTCCACTCCCTCCCTCTCTCTCTCCCTCTACCCATAACCCACATAACCTAAACCTAAACCCTAAGCCCCAAGACCCTTAAACCCTCTACCCTCTGCCCTCTCTCTCTCTCTCTCTCTCAAGACTCACCCTTCTACCTCCTCTCTCCCTCTCTAGGGTCTCTCTCATCCTCACTCTCTATCTCTCTCCCTCTGCCCTTAACCCTAAACCTTAAACCCTTAACCCTTAAACTCTAAACCCTTAAACCCTCTATCTCTCTCCTCCTCCCTCCCTCCCTCTCTCTCAAGTCTCACCCTCCTACCACCTCTCCTTCTCTCAGGTCTCTCTCTCTCACTTACTCATATCTATGTCCCCTCTACCCTTAACCCTCTACCTTCTACCCTCTACCCTTTATCTCTCTCCCACTCCCTGTCTCTCTCTATCTCACTTAATCCCTCTATCTCTTTCCCCTCTACCCATAACCCTAAACCCCAAACCCTCTACTCTCTACCCTCTACCCTCTCTTTCTCTCTCAAGTCTCTCCCTCCTACCCCCTCTCCCTCTCTTAGGTATCTCTCTATCTCTCACTCACTCCCTCTATGTGTCTCCCCTCTACCCTTAAACCCTCTACCCTTAACCCTTACTCCTTAACCCTTAAACCCTAAATACTTAAACCCCCTACCCTCTACCCTTAACCCTTTCTCCCTCTATTTATCAACCACTCCCCCATCTCTGGTGCAGGAGCACCTAGGTAATCAGGAACTTTTGAAGAGAGTTTTTTTCTTGGTTGAGCCTTCATGGATTTTGTTTTGTGTTGGTTGATTTTTTTTCAATAAAGGTTATGTTGACCATATGTGAGGAATAGCAACTTTTAGTCTAATGTTGAAGTTTGGCAATTTTTGCAATTGTTGGCAATTTTTGCAAAATAAGGCTCTTTTTGAGTTTGAGCGTCCAAAAGGTGCCCATTTGGAGAATAACTATTTTAGAAGCATATTTAAAGGTTGCCTCAACCTTTTAGCAAGGTTGGAAGTTCATTTGTACGGACTGTTTTGTTGGAAGTTGAAAAAAATAGTGTTGAGTGTTTTTTTTTCTGATTTTTGCTTCTAAAACATGCCAAAATGGATTGAATCTGCTACTGTTAGAGTTGTAGGATGTATTATAGGTTGTTTACAAGCTTTGTGAGTCATTTTTTAGCTTTTTGAATTCATTTTTCATCATTGTTTGTAATTAATTTGAAATCAGCCTGTTGCTAGCCTTAACCAGGCAGTTTTGAGAAAATGGAGGTTTAGAGCACCTTCCCACCGTAAAAATTGTACGGAATTTTGGTAAATGTGCCTAGACTCCATGCATGTATATATGGTAGAAATTAGGAGTTGTGTGGTTGCAGGAGTTGCTAGCAAAATGATGCCCTAGGCGAGCCAGTGCAGGTTCGGCTAGGGAAGACAGTGAGAAAAAGTCACATAACTTGCAGGGAAAATGAGATTTTTGAGAAATTATTTTTTGTAAATTTTCTTGAGGGTCTTAGCTATGCTTGGAGGTCAGGAGGAGGTTCTAACAAGTCATTTGGAGGGAGAACTCTTTGACAGTCTGAAATCAGCCTGTGAAAGCTTAGAAACCCTAGCTTTTTGTCCATTTCTGTGTTTGAGCAGTGTACGGGCAATGTTGTTCTAAAACCCTGAAAATATTCAAGGTGTGGACATGAGAACCACCATTCCCAAGCAAAGAACCCAGGTCATTTGATGGGTTTAGAATAAAATTGCATTTTGTCTCTATTCAAAGGCCTAATTGAGGGCTCAAGGCTTGTAGCCTTTTCAAACCCTAGGAAGGGATTTGTGGAAGCGATGGTTAAAGGGAGTCTTGAGGAGGTACAAGAACCCTAGATAGAGTCCCTTGAAGCTTTTAAATGTGTTACACCTCTGCAAGTTATCAAGTTGAATGTGGAGAGAATTTGGTCTTTAAAGAAGAGTAAGGGCCAATGGAAGAGTTGTGGCAGTGAACCAAGGTGGACTTGGTGGTTGGAGTTTGTGATAGAAGAGGGGTTGGTCAGAAAAACCAGGGGCACCTAGTCATGAGTAGGTGCCTATAGGTTAGATTGGTGAAGCAAAGCACCAAGGAGGTCTTATAAGGAAAGGCCTAGAGTAGGAATCAGTGATTGATTCCTCCAACCCCACTCCCTATCAGATTGTTATTAGAGCAAGTTAATGATTTGGGAAGCATCTTATATGTCAGACGGTGAGTCTAGTGATTCTTCCACCATGGTGACCAATGCAGAACTGGCTAAGATGGTTTAAGGACAAGAAGAAGACAATAGGATATTGAGGGAAAGAATAGCCCAACTTGAGGAAGCAGTGAGGAGTGCACAGTTTGAGGGAAGGATGCCAAAAGAAGAAGAGGTTGCAGAGGAAGATAAGACCCTTGAACCTGACCCTGTTTTGAAGGAGGAGCCTTTCTTGAAGGCATTGAAAGCCTTGAGTGGAAAATCACTTGAAGGCATGCCACTATTTAGTGGGAAAATGGAACCAGACCTGGTCATGGATTGGATAGAAGGCATGGAGAATCACTTTGAGTGTGATGGATTCACTGAAGCACAAAAGGTGAAGGTTGCTAAGTCAAGATTGAGAGGATCAGCCTTGACATGGTGGAAGTTTATTCAGACAGAGAGGGGAAAAGAAGGAAAATAGGCCATATCAACTTGGAAAGGAATGGTTGCTAAGGTAAAGGAAGCCTACATGCCAGATGACTATGAGATTCAATTGCACAAGAAGAGGAAAAGTCTAAGGTAGAAAGACCAAGATGTAAACACTTACATAGAGGAGTTCCAAAAGATTTGTATGAGGTCAAATGTGACAGAGGATGAGAGTCTCAAAGTGGCTAGGTATCTTAATGGCTTGAAATGGAACATTCAGGAAGAGATGCTTTTACTAAGTCTCAAGATAGTACACCAATGTTATCAGTTGGCCATAAAGATTGAGGAAAGGAACAAGAGGAAGCAAGATCAGGCTTCTAAGGGCAGAGGCAAAGGCAGAGTTCAAAGAGGACAGTGTGGTGGTTACCAAGGTAGAGGCAATGACCAAAGAAATCATGGAGAATCTAAACTCACTGAGCATGGAGGTGAAATATCTTCAAGAGGAGGATTTAATAGAGGAAGAGGACCTCAAGGAGGTTCAAACAAAGGAAGAGGAGCAGGTAGGAGTAGTTCTTATTTTGCAAACATGAAGTGTTATCATTGTAGTCAAATAGGCCATCCTACTTATAGGTGCCTGGAGAAAGCATCATCATCAAGGAATGAAAAGAGAGTGGCCTATGCACAAGAGGACACCATGAGTCCTAAGGCATCTGAGATCGGTCATATAGATCTGAGGTAGGAGAGAATCTGATGATTAACAAAGTTCTGATCAGGCATCCAGTCAAGGAGGAACCAAAACAGAGAAGAGCTCTTTTTAGAGTAAGGTGCAAGATACTTGGTAAAGTATGCAAGGTCATAGTAGATTCAGGTTCAACAAATAATATAATCTCAGAGGAGGTAGTAACTAAACTGAAATTGGAGAAGGTACCTAACAATAACCCCTACAAGGTCACATGGTTGAACAAAGGGAAAGGTGTTTTGGTTAATGAGCAAGTAACGGTGGAATTTTCAATTGGAGGTTACAAAGATAAGTTGGTTTGTGATGTATTACCCATGGATGGATGCCATCTACTATTGGGCAGACCATGGCAATACGACAAGAGTGCTATTTATGATGGGAAAGAGAACACCATCTCATTCAAGAAGGATGGAAGAACCTTCAAGTTGCAGTCACTGTCAGAAGAAGATGAAGGACAGTCAAAGGTACCTAACATCATGTTGAGTAGTGGTAAAGAGTTTATCAGCAACCTACATCAAGGAGGTGAAGGGTATGTGGTTTTAATGCAGTCTAAAGAGGAAGACAAGACTAAAAAGATAGTCATACCAGAATCAATCCAAAAGCTGCTATAAAAGTATAAGGATATTGCCAGTGATGGTACACCTGCAACCTTACCTCCCAAGAGAGCTATAAGTCATCAAATTGACTTCATACCAGGGGCTTCTTTACCTAACAAAGCAGCATACAAACTTACACCAGAGCAGAACCTAGAGGTAGCTAGGCAAGTGCAAGAATTGTTGGATCAAGGATTGATACAAAAGAGCATCAGCCCATGTGCAGTACCAGTGGTTTTGGCATCTAAGAAGGGAGGTAAGTGGAGAATTTGTACTGATTCTAGAGCAATAAATAGAATCACAATTGGGTATAGGTTCCCTATTCCTAGAATTGAAGATTTAATGGATTTCCTTGGAGGAGCACAGTATTTCACTAAGTTGGATCTCAAGAGTGGCTACCATTAGATCGGGATTAAGGATGGTGATGAGTGGGAGGCAGCTTTTAAGACAAATGATGGGTTATATGAGTGGAAAGTGATGCCATTTGGCCTCTCAAATGCCCCTAGCACATTCATGAGACTCATGAATGAAGTGCTTAAAGATTTCACAGGAATCTTTGTGGTAGTATATCTTGATGACATACTAATTTTCAGTAAGACAGTAGAAGAACACCTCAAGCATGTGGAGATGGTTCTTAGAAGGTTGCAAGAAGAGAAGTTGGCAATCAATCTTGAGAAGTGTGAGTTCTTCAAGTAAGAACTTGTGTATTTGGGGTTTGTAGTATCCCAAGGAATGTTGAAGATGGATCCAAGCAAGGTGGAAGCCATCCTAAACTAGCCTACACCAACCATAGCAATAGAGGTAAGGAGTTTTCATGGTTTGGCTCAATTTTATAGAAAATTCATAAGGAATTTTAGTGGTATATGTGCACCAGTCCTAGATACAATCAAAGGTGGTCTGAAAACAAAGTTTAAGTGGACTCAAGAGGTTGATAAAGGGTTTGAGAAACTGAAACAAGAAGTGGCAACTCAACCTATTCTATTATTGCCTAGTTTTGACAAGTTGTTCATAGTTGAGTGTGATGCAAGTGGAGTAGCAGTATGAGGAGTACTTAGTCAAGAAGGTAGGCATGTGGCCTTCTTTAGTGAAAAGCTCAATGAAGCCAAGAAAAAGTACTCTACCTATGATCTAGATTTATATGCTTTAGTGCAGTCCCTTAGGAAGTGGAGGCATTATTTGTTACCCAAAGAGTTTGTGGTCTTTACTGATAACCAGGCACTTAGTTATATCAACACCCAAGAAAAGTTAAGTAATAGGCATTTGAAATGGATGGAATACATCCAAGCCTTCACATTCACTATCAAGCACAATAAGGGACAAATGAAAAAGGTTGCAGATGCATTAAGCAGAAGGTTGTTGACAGTGCAGGAGATACAGCTAAAGAGCATTGGATTAGAGAGTTTCAAAGACCTCTATGGTGAAGATGAAGACTTCTCAGAAGCTTACAAGGTATGTTCTGATTTTGAGAATCATTTTCATAGCCCATATTCGGAGTATACATTGCAAAATGGACTGTTATTTAAGGGTAATCAGTTATGTGTTCCAAAAGGGTCAATGAGGGAAAATTTGATTCAAGAAAAGCATAATGGCAGTCTTAGTGGACATTTTGGCATCAATAAGACTTTAGAACTAGTGCAAAGGTTCTATTACTGGCCTAAGTTGGCAAGAGATGTTAGAAGGTATGTGGAACACTGTGTTGTGTGCATGAAAGCTAAGGGAGGAGCTAGTAATGCTGGTTTATATCAACCCCTGCCCATTCCTAACAGACCATGGGAGTGTGTGAGCATGGATTTTGTGGTAGGTCTTCCTAAGACCAAGACTGGTTTTGACAGTGTTTATGTTGTGGTAGACAGATTTAGCAAGATGAGTCATTTTATTCCCTGCAAAACTACTCATGATGCCAGCTACATAGCTCATATTTTCTTCAAGGAAGTTGTTAGGATCCATGGAATACCTTTAAGCATTGTTTCTGATAGAGATGTGAAGTTCATGAGTCACTTTTGGAAGACTCTATGGAGTAGATTGGGTACAAATCTGTCATTTGGATCAGCTTACCATCCTCAGACCGATGGTCAAACAAAGGTGGTTAACAGAGTGTTGGGTAATCTTTTAAGGTGTCTAACCAAGGAGTATGGACAGACATGGGATATGGTTATCTCCCAAGCTGAGTATGCTTATAATGACAGTGTCAATAGAACTACAGGGAAAAGTCCTTTTGAGGTTGTGTATGGGATGCACCCAAGAGGCATTTGTGAGCTCAGAGACCTTGGATCTATGGAGAATAGGAGTGGACATGCAAAGGACTTCACTCAGACCATGAAAGAGATTCAGGAGCAGGTCAAGAAAATAGTCACAGCAGCAACCCAAAAGTTGAAGGAGAAAGTTGATTTGTCAAGGAAGGATGTACAATTTGCAGTAGGGGACTATGTCATGGTCCACCTTAACAAATCAAGATTGCAGAAGGGAATGTCAACCAAAATCCAAATGAAAAGAGTGGGACCATGCAAGGTGTTAGCCAAGTATGGAAAAAATGCTTACAAGGTGGAATTACCAGTAGACCTAGGCATATCTCCAGTGTTTAATGTGGCTGATCTGATCAAGTATAAGGGGACAGTCATTGACATGGATCAGAATAGCAGGGAGATATTCAAGGATGTCAGCAACATGACACTACCAACTCCAGACAAGCTACAAGCAGAGAAGATCTTGGAGTCAAGAGTGAAGAAGGCTACAAGGCACAAGGTGTACATGGAGCATCTTGTCAAATGGAAGAACAAGCATGAATCTGAAGCTACCTGGGTAGAGGAAGCCGACTTTAAGAAGCAAGGCATTGATTTATCATTGCTCTCTCCTCCCATTCCTTGATCTTTGTGCAGAGAGAGGGAGAATGGTGCAGGAGCACCTAGGTAATCAGGAACTTTTGAAGAGAGTTTTTGTCTTGGTTGAGCCTTCATGGATTTTTTTTTGTGTTGGTTGATGTTTTTTCAATAAAGGTCATGTTGACCATAGGTGAGGAATAGCAAGTTTTAGTCTAATGTTGAGTTTGGCAATTTT
>VDFB02098503.1:0-23004 GCA_007258455.2 Sequoia sempervirens | reverse complement strand
ACTTGTAGGTGATCTCTAATGTTCTCCAAGGCTTGATGACAACTTTGACAACTTTGAGCTCTTGAAAAAATTTCTCCAATATTTCCTCTTAGGAAATCTACAACCTGGACCTACAAATCACAAAAAAAGGAGAGGGAAGAATGTTGTGGGGTTAGTGAATAGGGGCTTTCCTTGTTCAAACCCCTTGTTGGAAATTAAACCTTGAAATAAAATGAAATATGAATGGAGAATGATGAATGAACAATATAAGATGTTGCAACTCACTAAACCCTAGCAATAAGAGGCTACAAACATGTATACAATGGCTCCAATGGATGTAGATCTTGACTCTTGTTTGAAATTGATAGATCTTGAATGTAATGCTTTCTTGAGTCAAAAAATCCTACATCACAATTATTAGCTTGAAGAAAAACATGATGCATGAAATACTTGACATGATGATTGATGCTTGAATGTTGCTCAAAAAGCTTGATAATATTCTCTTGAAGACTCTTTAATTCTCTTGTGAACTCAAACTTTCTATTAGGAATGATCATTCAACTTGCTAGGTGTAAAATGAATGAAATAAACTTGTACTTATACTCAATTATGCAAGAATACCCAAAATTACAACACTACAAGCTGACATTAGATCTAGTAGGATAAAATCCCACTAGAAATTTGAATTAATTTTTATTTTGGGCCACACAGGACTCATTCACCCAAGGTGGAAAATGAGTCCCACTAGGCTTAGTTTTTGGGACCAATTTTAAAAATACTTAGAAATGTGTGAAAATAGGTTCAAGACCAAAAGACCTAGGTGCGACCCACTCACCCAAGGTGGTGAATGAGTCCCAAATAACTAAATCTAAGCCATTCAAACCTAAAACACTAGAATTATAATGGAGTATTTATTGGTGTCATGATTATCCTTGAAAAGATGCATTAAATGAGGATTGTGGATGCAAAATAGGGCCAATTAAACGATAAGGAAGTCCAATTATTAATGAAAATGCTATAAAAGTGTGAAAGTGTGTTACAAAACTTGAAAACACTTTAAATATGTTAATATTAAGGTTAAAAAGAGGTTTATTACGTGCAATTAATTAATAAAACCTTAGAAAAGTTGAAAGTGTGTTACAACACTCCACAACACTTTAGCAAGGTACCCTTTAAATCCATTAGTTCACAAGGGCCCAAGACCTAATGTGAATGTTTCAACCACATTACAACACTAGATCAAGGAAACATTAATCTCAAATCCATAAGGAGGAGCCAAACAAGTGTGAAAATATCCCCGACAACATTTTTTGACACATTGTGATACATATGAGTTGACAAATAGGATCACTGCAACAAATCCTACACAACCTGATAAAGAGGTATGTATGTGTAGTGTAGAAAGAAGTAACCCATTTTCACATTTAATTTGGGAATAATTATACTAAAAATAACTGTTTTATGCCTTGATTTAGTGTTGTAATGTGTTTTACACATTCACACTAAGTCTAGCAACCTTTTAACTAAAATGGACTTAATTGTGCCTTATTTAGGGTGTTGTAAAGTGTTTTCTTACACTTCACACTAATCTATAGGGATTAATTAATTGAGCTTAAACTAGAGCTTAATTGGCCCCTCAAATTTAAATCCAAGCTTATTTATTGCATTTTGAAGGATAAATCTGACACTCACAATAATTTTTCATAAGGGCTGCATGAAGTTGGTACCACGCTGTCCACTTTGAATTTTTTTACAAAACTCGCTCGCGTTATAACGTGGGCATGTTATAATGCACTTATGTTATTTCACATTAAAAACAAAGAAAAAAGTGAAATTACTTTCCTTGGAATACCAACCCAAAGGCTTGGAGAGCATTCCCAACAAGGCCAGAGACGTGTTTTTGCAAATTCTACAATTTTTCACATAATTGGGTCTGTGCTCATCATCAAGATTGCATCCAGTTCAATATCGACAAAATCAAAAACATGGGTAATGTTAGGTTCTCTTAGCTATCCAAAGATGTAATTTTTTCACTTTTTGACAATGTTAAGCCTTTCATCCATAATTTATTTTGTTTGAATGTCTTTTTTTTGCTAAAAACTAGTGTTTGGTGTATTTTTTGTTGTAAATTAACCATTCATCAAAATTTCAAATAAATTACATTTTTAGAAACTAGACTCCATTCTACAAAAAAAATAAAAAAAAAATCTATTACTTTCCAAAATTTGTAGGGGGAGCACAGCCAAAATTCTGCTTTTCATGAAGTGCCCACTTAGAAAATTAGTAAAAAATCAAATATTCATTAAAAAATTATCAGAAAAATCGTGCATCAACTAGATACTGTTAGCTAACTTCTGACCATAGTGCTTTTAAAAATACTACAAAAAGTTCACCATGCTAGGGTCGTACAAGAGTTGCTATGTTATGTTTTTCTGACAAAAATAACACCAATTTGCGTCCCTCTTTTGAACCCCTTAATCTCAACCATTTTCAAAATAAATTAGTAGTTTAGAAAGTAGACTGGAGCACTTCGATCCTTGTTTTTGTTCCATCTCAAAATTTTGAGTGTAACTATCCTCAATTTCATGTCCAAGGTCAGTATTTCCTGATTTCAGAAAAAAAGTGGCCACTTAAGCCCCTTTTTGGGAACCATCTTGTGCACTTACTCATAACACTTAATCTAGAAAGGTTTGAGTCCTAGGGTAGTGACCTAAGACCTGTTGGATCTTAAAAATTCAAGTTGCAAATCCTAAGAGGATGCAAAACTCTATCATCAAATTTGGAATGTTCTTGAACTAATAAATGGAGTTAACTTATGTGTTTGGTTTAACTCCCTGCACTTCAGGCTCTACTAACCTAAGGAGGTATACCTTTATAATGAATAAAATTTGGAAGAATGTATGATCTAGTTGAATTTGTGGATCTATCACAGTGGCATAATGTGTAATAGATGAAAGCTTACTGACTACTACTCCTAGTATTGAATTTTAAATGTGAATGTTTTGAATAAGATTTTATGTAATTCTAAAATGGAATTGGTATGACTAGTGCCTACTGTTGGGCTAATGGAGTCAAGAGGTGAAAGATATGTGATTTACTTCCTGGCTACAATTCTAATTGCTTAGCATTTGTGACTTTTTATACCTTGTATAAACATGCAAGAATGCAATTATCATGTTGTTCTTATCGATCCAAATGCCCTTTTCTAGATTATTGTGATTAATTAAAAGAACTTAATCCTCCCTTGAAGGAGCCAATTAACTGAACCACACAAGAACAACAAATGTTCCTAAAGATAAATTGAAAAATACCCTTGATACATCAATTTAAATAATAAGGAAATTTCAACCTTGGAGAGAACTTGATAATATTTTTCAATTAATTCAACAAACAATTGACAATGTAATTGGATCACCAAATTAAGTCTTCTTGTCCATTATATTACTTCAAAATATTTTGCAATACATAGCACATTGTCATTGTTTCAGTAACTAATCAACCTATCCAACTACCTGATGATTTCCTAAGTGTATGTGGAGGATCATCATGGAAAAAATAAGCCCTAAGTAGTGAAAAATTCAGAAAAATCAGAGTTAGGCAACTTGATGTAAATTTGAATAAGTTATCTATATTATTTCCTAAAAATATGTAAGAATATAATTTGCAGCAAATTGAATGTAGTTTCTAAACTACTAGGTTTATTTTTTTTTAAAAAACTATTTGGTGAAAAATTTGAAATTTCAATGTACTAGTACTTAAATTTCTCAGGAAAAAATAAGTAGGTGTTTGTCCTAATTTCACCCTAACCACAATAAAATGATACATTTTTCATAATATTTTAGATATAAGTAGAGGACTCCATGTCTATGATGCATAGCTTTTTTTAATTTTTTCCATGTAAATAATTAATTATGAATTTTTTATTACAACTTCTTTAAAATATAAAATCGTGATGTTTGACCATCGCTAACTTGGTCAAAACTTCATGAAATTCATTTTTTGTTTCTATTCCTATAGTATGTGAAGTATAGAATGTGACACATGTTTTAGATTCAAAAAAAATGTGACAATGTTTGAAAGATATAGATGTTTTCAATCAACTTATCAATTAGACTTTAGTCATAATTCAAAAAGAAAAAAAATGAATAATTAATTATTTATTAAATTCAGCAAATAATAATTTATGTTTGTGGAAAGTTGAGAATCTCCTTTAAAAAACCCTTTCCTTTTCATCAATTTTGGGTAAAAAAGAAGTTTTCAACCACATACCCTACACATACCCATCATATCACCACTTTTGGCCCATCATGATCTTGCACATACCCCTTTAACCTACTGCTTATTCTAAATCTAATTCTTTCTTTTTATTTATTTAATTTTACATCTTCTTGTATATATACACTATATTTTAGGGTTGCGACCTTCGTGGCATCCGTCTCAGTAACTCTTCTTCGTGCAGCCTTTCATTTAATTATTCTTAGAAAAATATTTAATTAGTTGCCTCTGGTAAATTAAATATTTTAACTTTAATCCCATTTTTGCATCTTTGCGAAAAATAAATTTCAGCAATTATCCTCTGGTGGCAACTTTTGTACTTCCACCAAAAAATCCTTTAGGTAAAAGTAACTACCCATTTTTCTTATTTAATTACTTCGGTGAAAGATGTGTTAATTCCTGATGAAATATTTCATAATTTCACTTAACATCCACTAAAATAATATTTTGCTCATGTTATTTCTGTAAATATCCATCTTTTATATTTTTCCATTTTGCGTTCATACACACATTTACTTGAAAATAAAAGTGCCCATTTGAGTAACAATAATTACTCACTCCATCGTCTTTACACTCAATATTTTATTTTTATTGGTGAAATTCATTTCCATTAAAAGTGATACTATCTCAAAATGTTCACCACAATTTCTTTATCAAAGGGACATTAAAGATATTCCTTTGGGTAGAACTTCATGATTGAATTAATTCCCTTGACGCAATGACTCTCAACTAAATTTTCCTTCTACATTAATATTATTCCATAATCCCATTCCCATCAGTGTGACTTTACATTATCGAGGGCTTAAAAATAACTCTTACCGACATGATATCTCTTGCCGATATGTTTCCATTAGTGTGACTTGTATAGTCGGTGTGATTTAAAAATTCTTCTTCAATTAACCTTCTTTTGCCGATGGATTTTGCTTGGCTAAGGGTTTTTAGGGGTTTCTTGTATTAATGCAGGAAGTTATCATTACCCCTTGTAGACATTTATCAACTAGCGTATCGCCTCAAAACTTTAGAAACAAAGATCTCTTCATTACAAAATCCTAAAGCATTTGATATATGAGCGATAGATTTGAGTGAATTGTGATCCATTGCTTTGAGCATTTGAAATTTAGAGGGCACCTTCATTTTTACCTCTTTCATTCAATCTTCATACATCCCACAAAAAATGGCAAATGATTACTTATATATAGTTCTAGTTGTCTTGATCATCAATCGAGATTCATGTTGCATTGATGTATCCATTATAGATACTTGAAATGAACTCAATCAATCATGTACCAGTGTTATGTGCATGGTTATGGATTACAAAGTATCCACCGATATTTTCAGTACCATGTAGCTATTCAAATATCCTTGTAGGATTAGATAGTGTTGTGACTTTATCTCGTGATAACTCAAGTGAAACACACTCTTCTTCTAATTAATGGAATAATTCTATATCCTTAAAGCATACAAAAAAACTATAGAATTGATATTACAAATTTAACCCAAATTCCATTCCCTAATTTTGCATCCCAATACCACAACTAAGAGAGTGGAGGAAGGGGTCTTCTATAGTAAATGCACCAATTTTTCAACATCTTCAACCAACTTCCTAGATAAAGGAGAAGGTCAAAAAATGTTATTGGACCCAACTTTTTTGTTATGCATAAATTCCTTCACAAACTAGGGAACCAAAACATGAGGCCCATATGGGTGCATACTTGCATTACAAATTTCAACAATGGCGTGTTTAACCATTTCATCCATTCCATAAATCAAATTTTCCAAGGAATCCCTAGTTTACAAAATATCAATTGGGCTATGTTTTACAAAAACATCAACACACTCTAAATAAGTAGCCTCCTTTCCATACTGTTTACCACTGTCAAATGTTAAATGAAGGTTGAGGGGATGAACAAAATAAAATCCTAGGGCTTTGGTAACATGGTTTGGAGACATTATCCACTTAATCTCCACTTGTAGCTCAACAACTTCCAATGCAGGGTTCAGATTAACAGAACACCATGGTGATATTCCATTTGGATTTTGAGTACCCAATTGCTTCAGACATTGCCATCTCTCATTACAGTCTGGCATTTTTTACCAACTTGTACAAATATGATTCTTCTAAGGGCCGATGTACCTACGCAACACCTAGTTTTTTCCATTTATTCCTGCCAAAAACATGGACTATGATGTCTAAGACTTTGTTGACACAATCTGGAGTAGTTCTCACATGTTCAAGCCTCTCGTTGAGAGCTTAAAGGTTATTCATCAAGGTCTCATCATAGCCTTCTTCTATAGATAGAGCTACAAAATCATTATCAAAATTGGCATTTCTTGAACATGTTGTATCTTCAAAAATAGAGACAAAGGGCATTGTCACTTGGATTCTCTACCCTCCCACCTTAACATTTATGAAATCTTTGTGAAAATATTTTATTTTTAGTCCAAGTTTTATTGTAGTGTCCTTGTTTTTTGGTCATCTATTTATTGTTTTTTTCTTCCATATTAGAGATTTCACAACTATAACACTCAAGAAACTTAAAATTCAATACAACGAAAGCTTCTTCCTTAATCTTGCTTAGTCCAAGAGTCGCTCTCTTATCAAATGTTGTTGCTTTGAAGTAATTTGGCTTTTGGGCTAAACATAGCGATGTGAAATTCTGTTACAGTTCTCTATTAAATAAAGCCATGTACAAAAGTACAAGGAAAGGAGGAGACCATTATATATTAATTATGGGTTTTTCATTCACTAGCTCTTTGTCATGTAATTTAACTATAATTGAAGCCAACTATATATCCATTTATCACAGAACTCAAACCAAATCCTATCACTCGATAACTATGTCAAAGAAACATTTAGTTTTGAATATTTTCATACTTCTCCCATTATAAATCCTCAAATTCAAGTGCTTATCACATTCAATTTAGTTTCTTTCAGTTCATTTTATTCAAGAGTCCCCATTTCATTTTAGGAACCTATGCTATTTGGAGAAATTCCTCAAATAACTGAAGTGGATTTCAAACACTTCTCCTGAATATATTTTCTTATAGTTGGATATGTTTCTTTTGATTCCACATTCTCCCAATAATCATCAATTACCTAAAAGAGGGCACAATCTCATCAAGTTGAATAGAAAGCTCACTTCGTTTCTTCTTGAGATTTTTGATTTTTGATTCCTTGTCTTCAGGCCTCATACTTTTTTCAAGTTCATTTATCTTATCATTTTTTTCTTTTTATGCAATTTCTGTGAATTAGAGGAATTTTTCCTTGCTCAAGTCATTTCAAGAGGAAGGACAAGTGAATTATGTGACTTATAGCTTTTCCAGAGTAGACAATTCTACTTTAGGATATTTATGTCTATTATTAAGATCCATAAAACATTCTTCTAGCTTGGACTAATAAGCATCAAATTAATTACCATTCCTTCCATCTTTGAAGTAAACTGATCACCATACTTACATTGCTACATGTATGAATGCAACTATATTTTGACTTTTAGCTCCTCACTAGATTTTCCCCATAATCTCCTAGCACTTTTCCAAATCTGAATTGGATCAACTCTCGTTGTTAACATATTGTTCACTGGAATTTACAATGTTATATGCTTTTGATCTAGGTATTTTATATTGTGGAAAGTGGACCTTTATTTCATCACCATCAAAGTCTATATTGTAAGTGCTACAATTGACTTTCTCATCATCGGAACTCCAAATTTTTCCAAAATTTGAAGGTTCCAATAGTGGCTCCATCTAGGGATGTATGCCCCTATTAGGTGTAGCAAGAATCCAAGTCTCTGGGGGAGTAGACTAAGTGTTTATCCTTTGAGCAACAGACTCAAACTCCTTTTTTCATGAACTGAAATGGTTTTTTGAACAAAGCACACCACAACTGATGGCACATGACCACCTAAAAAAGGAAAATCCTCCTTTTACCTCTGTCATACACTCAATTTTCATCATACTATATTGAAACCAATCTGGAAGTATTGTTAAAATCTGCTTGACTGAATTTTTTTATATCTTCTATTGACTAATTATGCTCAATACTACCCATATGTTCTTCATTATTATGCACTTGAGAAGCAACTACAATTTGAAAGATTTTATCACCATATAAAAAGGAGCCACAACCACCAAACTCTCCATTGTACTTTATTTCATCCCTTTTGTCATTGTTCACCAAATGTTGGCTCTCTAATTGAACTAGAAAGTGGAATGGAACATGTTGTTGTTGACATATATTATCATCAATGTTGGCTTTAATGTCAGACCCAAAAATATCAGCACCGCCTTCATCATCACATATGACTTTCCCACATATTTTTGGTTTTGAAACTCTATCAACAACTTGTAGATCTAACTTTTGAAAATTACCAACACTACAAGATTCAATAGAAATGTGCCTTTTTGGTACATTGCTGCAGTGAAGTTCACGATCACTAGCTATCTTTGTTTTATCAAAATGTACTTGTGAATAAACAATTTCATGCTCATCATGAAGTTTATCACCATTGTCACACAAAGTGTCTTCATTGTCAAAGGAAATGTGTGTTGGGCATTTAATTCAGCATTTTTCATGTGTGGATATCTTTGATAATACACAGTCATAAAATTTGAAATTTTCTCATTGCTGAGTGAATATGCTTCTTCATCCACCCCATTATTGTTGTATTCTTCTCTTTTCTTATCATCAAAAAGTGTTAATTAAAATGCATCAATCTCATATTCATTTGCTTCAAAAATTGGTACATTATCTTGATTATGAGAAAATACTTCATTCTCATCATAAAGTGGATTTGAATACACATGAAATTCCTCTTCTTCATCCAATATGTCATGATGGTACTCAACTACAGTTGGAGATGTTATTTGCTCACTATCAAATGGACCTGCTTCTTCTATCATATTTTCCATTTCTCCTTCCTCTTGATCTTCATAAAGGCTACAAGTATCCCTTTCTTGAAGATCAAAATCCATAGGTTTGTCTTCACAATCTAAATATTCAATGGATCCCTCATAACATACACTTCCACAATTTGTTATGCAGGAGAGACCTTCTATATCTTCATCCTCCTCACATAGGCTATCATAACAATCATTTTCACTTGCATATCCATCCTTTATGGACTGATCACAGTTATTGTTTTCCTCCTCGAACTGTTGATTCTGATATGTGTTTTGCTACAAATTTTGGCTGACAACTCCAAGAGGAATCAAATTGTGTTACACATTTTGATATGGGGCTTGGTATTGATATTTATCATTCGCAAGATACTAATTCTTTGATGATCTTGATAACTCACTAGTCTTTGACCACGAGTGATAGGATAATAATTTATGCGATTGAAGGCTTGTGGTGTAAAAAAAAAAAATTGTACATGGTGGGCACTTTCATTGCTATGTGGGGTCCAAGGTCTACTTATATTCACATATCCATCGTCATTGTAGACAGGTGTATATCATGATATTTTTGATCAACTTTAGATTTAAATTGTAACACCTTTTGAACCAATTCTTCACTTTCTCTTGTTGGTTCAACCATTTTCACTTGTTCCATCCATTGTTCAGCCTTCTCCCTTAGCTCAATTAAATATCTTGGTATAACATAGTGTGTATAGGGAAAATAATAATTGCTATGCATATTTCAACTTTTAAGTTTTACTTTTGATTGGAAATATTCTAACTTTGAGATGATTTTGTATTCTTCATCAATTTTCTATGAGAGTCACCACCTACTTTTCCAAAAGTAGGAAAATGAAATGGATTTTTAAAATTGTTCTTATTTTTCCCTAGCAGAATCCCCTACAAAATCAGGTGAATGCAAATGTGAATTTTATGACTCTATACCAATAAAGTCTTGGATTCAATATTGACTCCCTAGCAGAGTCACCAAACTACTAGATGTGTGACTTGAATGGGGAGCTACAAACTACACAATAATGAATCTCTAGTTGAAGACCTTATTTGAAAAAAAATTATGACTCTATAAGGAGAGGCTTCCTACTACCAGATTTTCTGAAATCTTTCCCAATAGAGTCCCCAAACTGTTGGATCTCAAAAATGTAAGTTTCAAATCCTAAGAGGATGCCAAACTTTATGATCAAATTTGCAACATTCTTGAACTAAAAAACGAAGTTAACTTATGTGTTTGGTAACTCCCTGCACTTTAGGCTCTACTAACCTAGGTAGGTATACCTTTATAATGAAGCAGATTTGTAAGAATGTATGATCTGGTTAAATTTGTGGATCTATCATTGCGGCATAAAGTGTAATAGATGAAAGCTTGCTGACTACTCCTACTCCTAGTATTGAATTTGAAATGTGAATGTTTTGAATAAGATTTTATGTAATTCTAAAATGGAATTGGTATAGCCAATGCCTATTCTTGTTGGGCTAATGTAGTCAAGAGGTGAAAGATATGTGACTTACTTACTGGATACAATTCTAATTGCTTAGCACTTGTGACTGTTTATACCTTGTATAAACATGCAAGAATTCAATTATCAAGTTCTTCTTATCGATCCAAATGACCTTTTCCAGATTACTATGATTAATTAAAAGAATTTAATCCTTCCTTGAAGGAGCCAATTAACTAAACCACACAAGAACAACAAATGTGCCTAAAAAAATTGAAAAATATCCTTGATACATCAATTTAAATAATAAGGAAATGTCAACCTTGGAGACAACCTAATAATATTTTTTAATTAATTCAACAAACAATTGACACCGTAATTAGATCACCAAATTAAGTCTTCATGTTTGTTATATTACTTCAAAATATTTTGCAATACATAGCACAATTTCTTGTTTCAACAACTAATCAACCTATCCAACTACCTGATGAGTTCCTAACCTACTGTTTATTCTAAATCTAATTCTTTTTTTATTTGATTTCACCTTGCATATATACATTGTATTTTAGGGTTATGACCCTTCACAGCATTCGCATGGTGCAACTCTTCTTTTTAGTGCAACTCTTCATTTAATTATTCTCGAAAAAGTATTTAATTATTTTCCTTTGGAAAATTAAATATTTTAACTTTAATCTCCATTTTTGCATCTTTGCAAAAAATCAATTTCGGTAATTATCCTTTGTTGGAAACTTTTGTACTTCCACCAAAAATTCCTTTAGGTAAAAGTAACTACCAATTTTGTTTATTCAATTACTTCAAAGAAAGATGTGATAATTCTCAATGAAATATTTCATAATTTCACTTAACATCCACTAAAATAATATTTCACTCATAATGTGGTTATTTCCATAAATTTCCATCTTTTATATTTTTCCATTTTGCATTCATACACACATTTACTTGAAAATAAAAGTGCACGTTTGAGTAAAAATAATTATTCACTCCATGGACTTTACACTCAATATTTTATTTTTACTGGTGAAATTCATTTCCCTTAAAAGTGATATTATCTCCAAATGTTCACCACAATTTCTTTATCAAAGGGACCTTAAAGATATTCCTTTGGGTAGAACTTCATGATTAAATTAATTCCCTCAATGCAACGACTCTTGGATAAATTTTCCTTCTACACTAATATTATTTCGTAATCCCACTCCCATCAGCGTGACTTTACATTATCAAAGGCTCCAAAATAACTCTTAGCGATATGACATCTCTTGCCGATATGTTTCCATCTACGTGACTTGCATAGTTGGTGTGATTGAAAAATTCTTCTCTAATTAGCCATCTTTTGTTGATGGACTTTGCTTGTCTAATGGTTTTTAGGGTTTTCTTGTATTAATGCAGGAAGTTATCATTACCCCTTGTAGACATTTCTCAACTTGTGTATCACCTCAAAACTTTAGAAACAAAGATCTCTTCGTTATCACACCCTAAAGAATTGGATATATGAGCATTAGATTTGAGTGAATTGTGATCCATTGCTTCAAGCATTTGAAATTTGGAGAGCACATTCATTTTTACTACTTTGATTAAGTCTTCATACATGTCGCAACTAATGGCAACTGGTTACTTATATATAGTTCTAGTTTTCTTGATCATCAAATGAGATTCCTATTGCATCAATGTATCCATTATAGATACTTGAAGTGAACTCAATCACTCATACCAGGGTTATGTGCATGGTTATGGACTGCAAAGTATCCATAGATCTTTTCAATACCATGTAGCTATTCAAACATCCTTGTAGGATTAGATAGTGTAGACTTTATCCCATGGTAACTCAAGTGAAACACACTCTTGTTCTAATCGATGGAACAATTCTATATCCTTAAAGCAAACAAAAAATATGTAGAATTGGTATTATGAATTTAACCCAAATGGAACTCCCTAATTCAACATCACAATACCACAACCGAGAGAATGGAGGAAGGGGTCTTCTATAGGTGATGCACATATTCTTCAACATCTTCAACCAACTTCCCAAGGAAAGAAGAAGGTCAAAAAAAGTTATCAGACCCAACTTTTGTGTTATGCATAAATTCCTTCACAAACTGGGGAACCAAAACATGAGGCCCATATGGGAGCATACTTGCATTACAACTTTCAACAATGGAATTTTTAATCCATTCCATACATAAAATTTTCCAAGGAATCCCCAATATGCAAAATATCAATTGGGCTATGTTTTACAAAAACATCAACAGACTCTAAATAAGTAGCCTCCTTTTCATACCATTTACCATTGTCAAATGTTAAATGAAGGTTGAGTGGATGATCAAAGTAGAATCCTAGGGCTTTGGTAACATGTTCTCGAGACATTATCCCCTTAATCTCCACTTGCAGCTCAACAACTTCCAATGTAGGGTTCAGATTAATAGAACACCATTGTGATATTCAATTTGGCTTTTGAGTACTCAATTTCTTCAGACATCACCATCTCTCATTGTATTCTAGCATTTTCAACCAGCCTATACAAATATGATTCTTCTAAGGGATAATGTACCTACTCATCACCTAGTTTTTTCCTTTTAGTCCTGCAAAAAACTTGGACTAGGATGTCTAAGACTTTGTTGACACAATCTAGAGTAGTTCTCACATGTCCAAGCCTCCTGTTGAGATCTTGAAGGTTATTCATCAAGGTCTCATCATGGTCTTCTTCTATAGATAGAGCTACAAAAGCACTAACAAAATTGGCATTTCTTGAACATGTTGTATCTTAAAAAATAGAGACAGAGGGAATTGTCACTTGGATTCTATACCCTCCCACCTTAACATTTACAAAATCTTTGTGACAATCTTTTATTTTAGGTCCATGTTTTATTGTAGTTTCCCTCTTTTTTTGTCATCCATGCATTGATTTTTTCTTCCATATTAGAGTTTTGACAACTATAACACTCAAGAAACTTAAAATTCAAGACGTGGGTGGAGAAAAAAAGCTTCTTCATTAATCTTGCCCAATCTAAGAGCCGCTCTCTAATCAAGTGTTGTTGCTTTGAAGTAATTTGTCTTCCAGGATAAACATAGAGATGTGAAATTGGGTTACACTTCTTTGTTAAATAAAGCCATGTACAAAAGTAAAAGGTAAGGCGGAGACCGATATATATTAATTATGGGTTGCTCATTGGCTAGCTCGTTGTAAGCAATTTAACTACAATTGAAGCCAACTATATATGCATTTACAGTAGAACTCGACCCAAATCCTGTCACTCGAGAACTATGTCAAAGAAACATTCATTTTTGAATATTTTCATACTTCTCCCATTATACATCCTCAAATTCAAGTGCTAATCATAGTCAATTCAATTTCTTTCAGTTCATTTTATTCAAGAGTCCCCATTTCGTTTTATGAACCTGTACTATTTGGAGAAATTCCTCAAATAACTGAAGTGGATTTTAGAAACTTCTCCTAAATATGTTTTATTATAGCTGGTTATGTTTCTTTTGATTCCACATTCTCCCAATAGTCATCAATTACCTGAAAGAGGGCCCAATTTCATCTAGTTGAAGAGAAAACTCACTTGGTTTCTTCTTGGGATTTTGATATTTGATTCATTGTCTTCAAGCCTCATACTTTTGTCAAGTTCATTTATCTTATCATTTTTTTTATTTTTATGCAAGTTCCTTGAATTAGGGGAATTTTTCCTTGCTTAAGTCATTTCAAGAGGAAGAACAATTAAATTTGGTGACTTATAGCTTGGCTAGAGTAGAGAATTTTATTTTAGGATATGTATGTCTGTTATTAAGATCCATAAAAAAATCTTCTAGCTTGGACTGATAAGCATCAAATTAATTCCCATTCCTTCCATCTTTGAAGTAAACTGATCACCACACATACACTGTTGCTTGTGTGAATGCAACTATATTTTGACTTTTAGCTCCCCACTAGATTTTCCCTATAATCTCTTGGCACTTTTCCAAATATTAATTGGATCAACTCTTGTTGCTAACATATTGTTCACCAAAATTTACAATGTTATATGCTTCTGATTTAGGTATTTTATATTGCGGAAAGTGCACCTTTATTTCATCACCATCAACGTTTGTATTGTAAGTGCTACAATTTACTTTCTCATCATTGGAACTCCAAATTTAGCCAAAATTTGAAGGTTCCAATAGGACCCATTTGCCACCTTGGGAGAATGGGTTCCCACTATTTCCTAGGACCCCCTTTTACATATTAATTCATCTCCCTAAAACTTGGCCCTAGATAACTAAGCTAGGACCCATTTACCTAAGGTGGTGAATGGGTCCTCCTTACCTAGGACACCCCTTTTTGCGATTATTTGTGGTGATATTTTAATAATTTTGAATCCTAGATTTAATATTAGCTTGTGTCATTTGAATTTCGAGATTAAATCTTAAGACAAGTATAAATATAATGTTAATTCACATAGTTTTATAACTAGAAGATCTAAGCATTCAAGTATTCAAACACTATAGAGAAATTATGATCAAGGGAGAAATTCAAGAGAATTTCAAAGACATTCAAGGGTAGATTATCAAGGTTTTATTGTGGCATTCAAGATCATATCATCATGTAAAAGGCATAATGCATCAAGCAAGTTGTTTAGCTAATGTGTCGATGTAGCATTGAATATCCAAGTTAAGCATTATTTCGAATCTAATTCAAGATCAAGATCTACATTCTTCATGGCCACTTCATGTTAGATTGTAGATTACATTTCAAGACACCATTCAAGGTATCATTGTTTTATGTTTCATGTTCCATGTTCATGTTTCATTGTCTCATCACAAGGTTTAATTACCTAAATGGGGTTTGACCAAGGAAAACCCCTATTCTCTAACAATCAAACAAGTTTTTCTTCTCCTTTGATGTGTGATTGCAGGTTTTATGTTAAAGATCAAGTGGAGAACAATATTGGAGAAAACTTGTCAAAGTTGTAAAGTTGCAAAGTTATCATTTATATTGCAAGAACACAAAAATGAAGTTACAAAATTTATTTTGCACTTTCGAAGAACAAAACCCAAAATTCAATTTTTAGAAACCCTAACAGGGACCCATTCGCCACTATGGGCGAATGATTCCTTAGTGACCCCAAAACAACATTTTTTTAGCAAGGTGCACATTATTTCAACCTCTTGAAACCTGCCTTATTTTTATTATAATAGTTAGGATTGATTTTTGGTTGTTATTTAGACATTTTACCCCTCATAAATTGAGTGAAACCCAAGAAAAACCTAGTGGTTTATCATCTTGTTGATTCTTTTTGTTAAATACCTTATTTTTCTTTGTTTCATTTTGGTGAACCTGACTTATTGAACATTGTAGTTTTCTGATTTTGGAGTCTTTCTACTCATCCTAGGTTAGATCTTGCATTCATTTTCATTCAATTATATCTCATTTAGGGTGTCCTAGTTTGCATTAAATTTTGCATCTCATCTAGGGTTTTAGAATTACATTATTTTGCATTCTTTAAACCTGAAAAAATACAAAAACAAACCAGTCATCTTGCATATCATTTAGATCACATAAACTTTCATTTGAAAATTAAAAAAAAATTGCATATCAAACTAGGTTTCGTAATTCATCATTTCATCACCTTTTCAACTTGCACTTCATAATATATTTGTAGAAATTTGATACTATAAATTACTATTACAAACCTAAAATTGAAGCTCATTGAAAAAAGCTTAAAAATCAAGAAAAACCAGCTCAAAAATCCTAATCTAGGACCCATTTTCCCAAGGTGGTGAATGAGTCCATGATAGGGTTAAATATAGGCTACAACTTTTCATAGTTTACAAGCTTCATTTTTAGATTCAAACTTTCCCAAAAAATCATACAAGGACCCATTTTCCACCTTGGGTGAATGATCCCTTGAGGCCTACAAAAATCACTTCTTTTTGAGTCTTCTAGTGATTTTTTGTACTTCCTAGACTTGTTGGTAACCTATAGTATCAATCTGGAAAGTTTTAGGAACTTCTATTCTATGCATCTAGGTCAAAATTATCCATTTAGTGTAGTCATTTTTGAATCAATCCAAAATCATTTCAGTAGAAAAAATCACTAGATCTAAAATGTTTACATTTATGAAATTTCACATAATATGGATGAAAGTACTTTTCACTTTTGCATACACAATGTTTATATTCATGAAGCTTTTCATAAGTTTGATAAAAGTTCTTTTCATTTTTGGGTACGCATTGTTATCATTTTTTAAGCTTTGTATAAATAGGATAAAGATACTTTTCATCTTTGGATATACATTGTTTATATTTTTTAAGTATTCCATAAGATCGTTAGAAGTACTTTTTAGTTTTGGTCAAAAAATGTTAGTATTGTATATTTATAAGCATGCCAAGAAACAATCCATCCCTCACCCTCATTAGAATGATTTATTGAAAGAGAATACAATAGTAGATAATCATGACAATCAAATTTGTCCTTCTCCTAGTATCTCTCCTATTTGTGATGAAGATATTTTTGTGTTAGAAGATCATACTAATGATAATTATGAGAATCCTATTTATCTCTCTTCTTGTACCTCTCCTATTAGGTAAGACATTATTGGAAACAAGGATGAGACCATTGACATATCCCGCAACACTACTTCAATGCCTATTTCTCCTATTTATGAGAATGTTTTGATAAAAGATAAACAAGAAAACCCAACCATTGATGGCTCCCCTACTTGTGATGAAGTTATTTTAGAAGAAACAAACATTGAGTGCCATGAACATATAGTTTGTATCTCTTCTAACAACTCTCCTACTAGGGAAGATATCATGGAGGAAGAAAATGAGAACATTGACACATATCTTTCAAACAATAAAGATGAGGTTTCCTTAGATGAATATGATGAAGAGACATTAGACTCCCCTTCACTAAGAGATCATGAAAATAAGAATAAGTTTGGTGAGGTCCTAAACATTAGAAGTCCCTCAATAAAAGTGGTATTGTCAACAAAAATTCAATGACATCCACCTCAACCACTTTAGAACAAGAAAATTACACAACAAGCTTTGATGAAGTTTATTATGAGCAACAACAGAATCCAAAAGAAATGAAAAAGATTTTGGAAAGAGGTTATGAACTTATGAAACAACTTGGGTATAGTGGAAAAGGATGTGGTGATAGAGATCAATTTATCCTTGTCCCTATAGAGCCTAACACACAAGAAACAAATTGTGGTCTTGGTTATTGTCCTTTGATAGAAATAAAAGTATCAAAAAGAAATCAATTAATATCAAGAACCTTACAAAATATTCTTTGAAGACAAGTTTAACTTTGGTGCATCATGACTAAATAGATACTACATGTGGAATTATTTCAATAGAAATGCATTCAATTGATACTTTGTCTACTCATTATAATCAATAACAATAGAAGCTACTCCTTGCCATGTAATATTTGTAGGATCATAGCATACTCACTATTGCATGCTTTACATTAATTGACAATCATTTCCTTTTCACAAGGAGTAGCATACCATCATCCATCCTTGGCTCACCCTTGTCCTACACTCAGTGGAGGCAAGGGGTTAGGTAGCTTTATCCTATTATGTCACTTTTCATTGTATCTTTTGGCTAGTTGATTTCCTTCCATGTATATATAAGAGCAAGCTTGGAATGTGGATTACATGCCTTAAGTTGGCTTGCATGTGACATACTTTCTTCCTAGGTTTACCATTGTATTTTTTGGGGCAACCCCTTATTTGTGACGTTCTTTATTTCAGAAAACATAACTTGGCATGGGTTTTCCAAGGAAATCTCTCATGTCTTAGGAGAAAAAATTGGCTACATTAAAGCAATTGATCACAACAATGGTGTTAGCAGTGCTTTAAAGTGGGGGCATGTATCGATGACATCTTTCAAAATTTTGCATATTTCATGGCATGATTTTCATTTTCTTTTCATGCGATGTTTCCTCTTCTTGGTGGTTTCATTGGATTTGATGTCCTCCAATAGCACGATATTTATAAACATACAATTTCCCTTAGTGGTATGATGCAAATGAGGCATGGACCATAAGTGGTGATATGGTATTATTGACTTATCCTCTCTTGGAGACATTAGGAAAAATGTTCCCTAGGAAGAAGACCTTACACAAATGAAGGAAAATCCCCTTTAAGAAAAAAATACAAACATAAAATTCAAAAGTATGGCATTCTCATTCCTTATCGAAGTTGTCAGGAGGATAATTTTAGTATGGTATGTGAGGCTAATATGATTCTCTCATTTTCCACCTTGTTTGATAACTCACCTAGTGGATAGCCTAAGGTTCTACTACCCCAAAGTGGGCATGCATGTTACTAAAAAATAGCATAGATGTGTTCCACATCGCATTGGACCATCAAATCTTGATCATTTTTCTCAGAAAAATAGTTGTGTTCCACATCATGTTGCCCAAACCATTGAAGCTTGATCCTTTAATTTCCTTTATTTTTCAAGGTATATAATAGGGTATGAATATGTATCTTTGTTATTGTTGCATACTTAAGTGCCTTGAATATCTACTTTACTGTGATTTTTCATGGGGGAAAACTCTCACTAAAGTGGGGGAAGAATGTAGTAGAAAAAACTAACCCTTTTTCATACTTAATTTCAAAATATTTAATACTAAAATTAACCTAATTATGCCTTGATTTAGTGTTGTAATGTGTTTTACACACTCATGTTAAGTATAGGACCCCTTTTAACTAAAATGGACTTAATTGTGCCTTATTTAGGGCGTTATAAAGTGTTTTCTTACACATTCATAGTAATCTAAGGCTTTATTAATTAATTGAGGTTAATTACAACTTAATTGGCCCCTCAAATTTAAATCCAAGCCTTATTTATTGCATTTTATGAAGGATAAATCTCAAAACTCATTAATAATGTTGCATAACACTTAATTTGGGAAGGTTTGAGTCCTAGGGTAGTGACCTAGGACCCATTCTCCACCTTGGGAAAATGGATCCCCCTATGTCCTAGGATCCACTTTTACATATTAATTCATCTCTCGAAAACTTTGTCCTAGAAAACTATGCTAGGACCCATTCGCCCAAGGTGGTGAATGGGTCCTCCTTACTTTAGACACCCCTTTTTTGGGAATATTTTTTGTGGGATTTTAATTATTTTGAATCCTAGTTTTGATATCAACTTGTGTTGCTTTAATTTTGGGATTAAATCTTTTTTTCTTATTATTTTGGGATTAAATTTTATGTAAATATAAATATAAGGTTAATTCACATAGTTTCATAACTAGAAGATCTAATCATTTAACTATTCAAGAACTATAGAAAACTTATGATCAAGGGAGAAATCCAAGAGCATTTCAAAGGCACTCAAGGGCATATTATCAAGGTTTTATTGCAACATTCAAGATCATACCATCATGTCAAAGGCATAATGCATCTAGCATGTTGTTGAGATAGTTTGTCTATGTAGCATTGAAGATCCAAGTTAAGCATTGTTTCACAACCAATTCAAGATCAAGATCAAAATTCTTCATGGTCACTTCATGTTATATTGTAGATTTACATTCCAAGACATCATTCAAGGTATCATTGTTTCATGTTTCATTGTTTCAACACAAGGTTTAATTACCTAAATAGGGTTTGACCAAGGAAAACCGCTATTCCCTAACAATCAAACAATTTTTTATTCTCCTTTGATGTGTGATTGTATGTTTTAGGTTAAATATCAAGTGGAGAACAAGATTGGAGAAAAGTTTTCAAAGTTGTAAAGTTGCAAAGTTGTCATTCATATTGCAAGAACATGGAAATGAAGTTATAGAATTGATTTCAAAATTTCTAGAGCTGGTCATGTGGGAGTTGAGAGTGCAAACATTAAAGAACATAACCCATAATTTGGTTTTTAGAAACCCTAACATGGACCCATTTGCCACTTTGGGCGAATGAGTCCTTAATAACCCCAAAACAATGCTTTTTCAGCAAGGTACAAATTGTTTCAGCCTCTTAAAACCATCCTTATTGTTATTATAATAGTTAGGATTGCTTTTTTATTGTAATTTATATATTTTACCCCTTGTAAATTGAGTGAAACCCAAGAAAATCCTAGAGGTTTATCATCTTGTTGATTCATTTTGATAACACCTCTATTTTTCTTTGTTTTAGTATGTAAATACACACATGCACAATTTAAATTTGTTTAAACTTTAAGTTATATGTTTACTTAAATGGCCTAATGTACACATTTATTTTATATATATTGTAGAGGGATTTATCTCATTTTAGAGAAAACTTTAAGAAATCCCCCCCCTCGGAGAAGGTGTAAAATCCTAGCGAATCTTTTATACTTCCTAATAAAAATATTAATTTTAGTGGCAATTTTTTTCATTTTTTGTGAAAAAAATAATGTCCATTGGTGAATCTTTTCTAATTGCTAGAAGTTTGTACAAAATCCTGGCGAAATACAATTTTTTTAAAACCACTAAAATTTTTTCCATTGGTGATTCAAATCTATTTTCAAACAAATAAAATATTCGTTGGAAAGAATTGACTATTTTCAAACCAGAAAAAATAATTTTGTTGGCGATTAAAACTTTTTTTTCAAACTAAAAAATAAAATTCATTGGTGAATTAAACCTATTTTCAAATGATTAAGAAAAAAACATGGTGAATTAAACATAATATCAAACTAATAAAAAAATGTGCCACATGAAAATAAAGATTATTTGCCTCATTGTTTTCATCAACCATCTAAAAATCACCTACAACTATAACAGTTTTTTCAAAAAAGCATCTTAACATGCTTCATAATAGAAAAAGTAATCCTTCCCAACTAAAACCAGTTCCACAACTATTTGTATCTACCTTACATATTTCAACAAGCCAAAAATTTAGTACTAGTATCAATTAATTCTGTAAAAACCCTACAAAAAACTACAAATTTTGCAAAAACTGCATTAATTCATCTTTCGCTTCCTCACATTCTATCCTTTTTCTTTCATACAATTTTCCTCTACTTTCACCTGTGCTTCCACCTTCACCAGCTCTATAAAGAGCTTCAATGCTTCCTAGCCTAAAATTGCCTCTTCCCTGCATTAATTTTTAATCTCATCCTCTATCCAACTCACGAAAGGGATGCATCCTTCTGCCCCTTCTAGTTCCACATTTTCAAAGCCTTCTTGGATGTCAAAACCTTCACCTAGAATTTACCATTCAAGTATTGATTCTAATCCTTCCAAGAAATCTCTATGCACAATCATCTCCATTACTTCTCTCACTGTGCTTGTCGATTCCCCTTAATCCAAACCCCATGCTATAATCAAGGAGTATACATCCATGTTAGTCATGTATCTATGCCTCGGATTTCCAAAGGATTTCCCAAAAATCATCCACACACTTTGTACCAACCTCCCATCAGTGAATAAAAATATATTGATTAATCTTTTGTCAGAAGCTTCACCATAAAACAAGTTTAATTGCCTCCTTGAACGTAGAGTGAAGTTGGCCTCCATTTGAAAATTGTTGCAGCTACACCGCCACCACCACCACTCTTTTAAAAAATTTATGTGCCTTCTTCTCCATGCCAAACTCTATTATTAACTTCACTAATCGAGGGCCGAGAGGTAATGATTTTCCAAACTCTGCATGTACCGATCTTAATTACCCATTGATCCTCCAATCATGTCCACTTGCTAAAATATTCCTATGACCTTCACTTCATAAATGCACCATCCTTTCCACCTTTCCTATATTAATTCACCAAATTCAGGGTTTTGGTGTTTTTCCTAACCTTAGTTTCCACCTTTCCTATCTCAATTCCCCAAATTCAGGGTTTTGGTGCTTTTCCTAACCTTAGTTGCAAGTCTTTCTTGGTTATCTTTGTCTAGTTTGTAGTCGATGGGTCAGAGGTCTCAAAAACTTTGAAACCTTAGGCTTTGCTTCTAAGGTTCCAAATTTCAGTGTCCATATGAAATTATAGACCATGACCATTCGAAAAAAATTTGATGGATGGTTGTAGTTGTATTCCAGAAGTATATCTCTCAAGGACTAGATTTGTGAATTGAAACATCCAAAATTACACTAGAACCGTTAAATATTTTACCCTTTAAATATTGGTGCTCTTTTTTACTATTTAATATTTCCTAAGTTAGACCAACATTTTTTATGATAAAGCCTTAAATCTTAACTCTTTAATCTTGAGGGTCAAGTCTTGTCAACCTAGCAATGTCCCCATTTGAAATTATGCACGCGCATAAAGTCTGTTTTAAAAGAGGGACTATTCGATGAATTTTCTATGGACAACTATAAATCTATTCTGAAAGTAAATCCTTGAAGCACTAGACTTGTGAATTAAAACCTCCATAATAACACTAGAACCGTTAGATTTTCATAAATCAATGGTTGAGATTTTATTAATT
>VDFB02098502.1:0-26906 GCA_007258455.2 Sequoia sempervirens | reverse complement strand
TTTATAGTATTGTCCTCTCTTTCGGGACCAAGATGTGATACCTACACGACCATGATGAGAATGAATATGACATTACAGATGAAATGTCCAGTAAAAGATGGGGGAAAGAGTTGACAGAACTCAAACTTAAGGGAGTAATTTATTTTTTAATTACCCTCCCAAGATGTTGGCCCAATATGTCAAGGGCTATTCAACAAGAGAAACCCTTTGCAGTCATTTGCAATAACTTCTGGCACAAACAAGGAACATAATTCAAGGAGGGTTCTGCATTAGGAATGTTACATTTAGAACCTTGAATAGATCGTCATCCTTATAAGAGTTAATGCACACCTCCATATCTGATAGAGGGGTTGGGCTTCATAATAAGCTCACATTTGGGAGAGTTTCTACAACTCCTGCAGTTCCAACTCCTACATGGGAAAAGAAATGCCACAGGTTCAGCCTCAAACCTGGTTACAAGGTTTTATAACATGCAAGCACAAGAAAGGTAGACAATGTCACTAACAGATTTTTCTTCAACAATTGTATTCCATTTCATGTTTCTCAATCTCTTAAACCCACAGATTTTTATCAAGGCATGCAAATGAAGTCCATCTCAGCATAACCAAATTGAGAGCCACCATCTTGGAAAAAATTTCCAAAGTTAACTTGTTGATGTTAAAGATGAATGTCACATAAGTGACACATGGGAATTCTATCAGCAAGGATGGGTTAACATACATCAGACAATGTCCATTCATGAATGCTGTAGTTACACTTAACGAAAGCTTCCCATGAGATAAGCCGACACTAGGCAGAGAAATTTGCCACTCCAAAACTGTTTAGCTAACTAAACACTAAATAGCTAACTATAGAATCTTGATCAATGGTCAAACAATATCATATGTACATGGTAGTAATGTAGGAGATGATAAGCAGTGAATCTGAGTCAAGAGCAAGAAAAGAGAAAAGGTCCAATATAAATCACCTGCACAGCTGCATTGATGTCTGAACTTCTAAGTTTTGCATCACAAATGGCTGTTACAGCTTCACTCACAAATTTGCTCAAATTCACTGATCTAAGTTCTTCCAAAAGTCCTTCTCGCTGCTCTTCATTTATCTGTTTTAATTTTTTTATAACTGCTGTATTACGCTTGATGCTAGAATCAAGAGTCCTTAGAAATCCTGAATCTGTAATATATAACAAGAATGTTTCTTTGAGACAACAGAAAGAAACAATGATAATGTTATTGATAGGATATACTGTCAACCCTAAATAACTTCAGCAATAAATCAAAGCTGACATGCATTCTTTCTAGATGAAAGAAAGCACAATTAACTAAAATTAGTCATCTCCATAAATATAAATCGCATTGACAGCCAATAGTCTTTAAAATTGAACACGAGCAGAAAAATATATAAAATAAGCAGCAAAATGCTACATAATCGACAAATTTAATTTCCTGAAACTGTTCAAAACACAATCCTATGCTTGAGATAACTTCTGAAATCATCAAAATTGTTCTTGTATAACTATTTTTGAGATCCTGATGATTCACTGAGATGTCTGTCCTTACCAAAAGCAATCTGATCTTGTATCATCAGGGCAAAAATCAACCATAATAGTTTTTCTACAATATAATTTCAGTTTTCATTTCAAATATCTCTACCTCCTGTACCTCACTCAAAAATGTCATAGAGTGTTTATAAATCGGTCTCAAAAAACACTGAAATAATCTTCAGAAGGCAGGCCAAGGTGGTCTAGATGCTCTTAGAATTAATATAATTCACCTACAGAGGATCAATTACTTCACTACATGAGACCTGTACCTTATTCTGCAATAATCACTCATATGAGAAGCAAATGGTGACAATATGCTTAAAAAAGCATAGATACAGACGCAGCAAGTCCCAGTATAAGCAAAGCAAACCGAGGTCAAGTTGAAGCAAATTTGGAAAAGTATTTTTGTATTTTAAATTTTGAATTTGTGTTTTCTCTAAATTTCATTTGTCTTCTACATTTGATTTTATTTTTCATTTTAAATTCATGGAACAAATCCTAGCTATTTTTTCTCTTTTTATAAGTAATCTTAACTAAAAACACTCCTTCAATAAAATACATTTTCTGAATATATTTTTCAAATAGTGATATAAGGCAAAGATGTCTATATACCGCAACATCCTTGTAAGGAGCATCTTATGAGACTGAGCCCATGTTAGAAAATGTTATTACAAAAGATGAAGAATATGAAGAACTTGATAAGGAAACAAAGCATGTAGTGATCACCACCATTTTTATAGATGTGCTATTGTAGGCTTTGTATTATAGGTCTCAGTGAAGTGGTTTAATTAGATTTGTCTGCCATTTGAATTTCCATCTTCTAACTCAGCAACTCTTTGTATCATTTAATCAGTCACAGTCTTATGTGTTCTTTCACTGCTCATTATCTTCCTTTAGTTGAAAAACATAGGTTTGGGAGGTTTTATTGTAAGTTTGTTAGTATTGCATGCTTAAAGATACAACTTTAGTTTTAATTTTTGTGCATAGACCACCCTATAAAACACACCAGTACAAGTTGTAAATAGTAAGTAAATACTATTTCAATTAGGGTTTGAGGTTAGATTTTGTTTGTAGAGAGCTTCCCCTAATAATTTGAAGAGTGGTTCTATAACACATCTGTTCCATTTTGTGTTGGATTGAAAGGTGTAAATTAAAAATTTAAAACACTAACAGAGTGCAAGAGGATTTTCCAACCAATAACTCAAATACTAATCTTAAGACCAAGATAAAGCATAACAAAAGAAGCAAATTTGAACAAAAAACCAAGCAAAAGATGTTCAGGTTAGTGGACATAATTCACCCTGAATTCAGTAAGGAAAAATGATAGCCATTCAATAGATAACTATTGCAAGATTGTCTTAAAACCAAAAAGCATAGTAATACTATATCAAATAAAACTTAGATATGAAATCAGAAGGTACTTTTGGGAAATAGAAAACACCATCTCAGAGACTAGCCTAGAGACTTTAGAGGGACTTGGAAGGAAAGAACAGCAAGAAAATAGGCACCTTAGTGCTAGTGTTGTTGGTGGTGGGGTTACTAGGCCCTGTGGAAGGCATAACCAGCTCAGAGGCCGTGAAGCAATTCCTTGTTCCTCAGAACAAGGCAAGACAAGTTGTTGGAGTTCCCCAGCTTACATGGAACCTCACGGTTACCGCTTATGCCGGTAGTTATGCGAGAGAGAGAAGAAATGACTACCTCCTTGAACATTCTGAAGGATCTCCCTACGGTGAAAACATATTTTGAGGCAGTGGCCCATCTTGGACACCTCTACAGGCAGTGAATGCATGGATTGATGAAGGGAAGTGGTATATCCATGCCAATAACATTTGCACAGGTTCAGATTACACACACTATATGCAGATTGTGTGGAGAACCACCACAAGTGTTGGGTGTGCTATTATAATATGTAAGAACAGGGACACATGGGTTATATGTAGCTATATTAGATGGATACTATTGAAATGCTAACAATTACTCCTGTGCTCTCTACCCCTCCACTCTTCCTCTCATACATCCTCCAAAACATTCACCCATATGCTGAGAAGACTGTTGTTGTAGGTAAATGCTCTACTCCTACCAGTCATTTTAACAGGCATGATAAAAATGAAGGTCGAAAGCCATTTTAATAGGTCTGATAAAAATCTTTAAAAGACACGATAGTCAAAGAATTGTTGCCAAATAATGTTTAGTGCCACAAAAACCAGCATACACACACCCATACATTGCCAGGAAAAGAGACAAAATACAGAAGAAAAAAAAAGACAGGTGGGGCACACCGGGTCTGCTGCTGAAAGGCCAAGTCGCTTGCCCAAGAACTTGGACCCACATGGTCATGACCTTTTGCTCTGAGCTTCACACCCCTTTGATTTGCTGAAAACCCCTTGTCGTTTATGATGAAAATGCCCTTCTCGTGCCTTTGTTCCTCTGTTCGGTGTTGTTCCCTGTTCTGTTCTTTGTAATGAGAGTGGCATATTTATTCAAAGCTGCAGATGTGCAGCGAAGGTAATTTCCAATGTTGGGAGGAAAAAAAGAAAATTAGGAGGGAAATAAAAATATATATATTTAGAAAGAAAAATTGGGAGGAAATAAAATAATATATTTTAAGAAGAGTTTTAGTCAGACAAATTAATATTTTGTCTTAAATAAATCGGGCTCTATGTAGTAGTGCAAGAACATAAGTTTATATTGATATTAGGAATGCATGCAGCAAATTCACGCCAGCAATTCACGATGTAAAATTCACCCTTGTAGAAAGTGGTACAAAATTTTTGGTTAATTTTCCATGGCCGTCAGTGCTGGTGTCATCAATTTCGATGAATTGCTGAGTGGTAGTGAATTTTGGTGAATTGCTGGCCATTAGAAGTATGAACAAAAACAAAACAAAATCTATGCTAAGTCATTACAAACATTCGTGTCACTAAGCAATAAGCTGTTTTCAATACGACATTGCAGGTTTTAGTAGTATACTGTCCTATCCTCATCTTCCATCTGGACTTTCCTGCAATGTAAGTCGTAATAGCATCAATATACGAAGCTTCCTTTGTCTATTACTTATAATGCTCGCAAAGTAGTTTGTTTTTGTTGAAGACAATGTATGGACGCGCCCTTCTGATGTGGGTCATCTGCAATCTTGAAGAAATAACTAGAAAGTTTTTGTTTGTACTTGCACGTACTCAAAAGTTTGAGTTGAAGTTTTTGTTGTCATTGGAAAATGACCAAGCCAATGTAATTAGAGCTTCAATAGATTAAACAAGTAAAACATATATTCTAACTCATATATTCAAACGATTAACATCATAACGTATAAAACTGAAACTGATATGCTCAAGCAGCTTCCTCCCACCTTCCTTAGTGTATTCTCATCCACTAAAAAGTCCTGGCACCTATTCTGTTGTCAGTAGATTTTTTCTATTGAAATATTATTTAATAGTATAGAGACTGATCGAGGAATACCAAGGCTTAGAGTAGTTGATAGTAGTGGAGAAGGTTATTTCTTAAGTTTGCAGAATAGGAGAAGCAATTTAGGAATTTATTAAAGATGTCTTCAATCTTGGATGTTGATGATTCTATCATCGAGGATAATTTGTATTACGGTTGTCTCTTCAGTCCTAAGAAAAACATTAACATTGAAGCAGTTTTTAGTGAGAGTCTATGCGATACTGAGCATGCTGATGTAGATGGGAAGTATCATGCAATGCCTGATGATAAAAAAACATCAGCATCCCATCGCAAGGAATAAAGAGATACAGAGAGAAGAAAGTAGTAATTGTTATTGTCCATGTTTTGAGTCAAGAGATTCTGATTCAGACGAAGAGGCTGAGTGTCTTGCAAGTATGTTTATAACTTTGGATGAAGATGGTGATGGAAGAGTTAGTTCGGATGAGATAATAAAGTTTTGCAAAGATTAAGTCTTGAAAATGCTAAAGGAGGAGGGGTGGACTATTCAGTGATCAATGTCTACGTGGTGATGACTTCTCACTGTAGCTGAGTTTGGGTGGGAGTTCTTTTATAGAATCATACTGTAGATATGAGGATAGTTGATAATGTGAAGGTTGAGAGAAGGCAAATTGCAGGCATTTAATGGGGTTTGATCAAATTAATATTTAATTGTATAATTAAATGGTCAACACCCATAAATTTGATGAGAAGATTTTATTTGATTAACCCAGATTAAAATTAAGAAAAATCTATTATTTGATATTTTATTATTTGACATATCAAAATGACACTAAGGGGGCCATACTCAAATATAATGTAATTAACTAGAGTTTAACATTACAATACATTACCAAAAATTAGATTGTTGTCGCTTCGAAGCTGCCCAACACTTGGTTACTCCTCTACATCCTCTCCCTTCTCTGTGCTATCAACCTCCAACACCTCAACTTTTGATGCAACCAGGAGTGCTGGAAAACCCATCCTTGCCAACAATTAGAAAGCATCTGTGAGCTCCTTTAGCATTACTGCATGTCCAAGCACCACCTGCATCCTTGGCATCCACCTCTCCATAGCTCCACACAATGAAAGGGCCATAGCTGTTGTGTAACTCATTGGCTAAAGCTTTTTAGCCATATACTCCCACTATTGGCCATAGATCCCATCTTGCTACAACCCATTCGAGATATTTCTCTCCATCCCTCTCTCTAGAAATCCTTCACCATGCTAATGCATGCACACCTTACACCCTCGTTCCTTCCCTGTCTTATAACAACCATGCCACAACATAGAGGTAATGTTATTGTTGACCTCTATAACAGTAACTGGTGGCTAAACAACGCACCCCTCATAATACTTTTCAACACTTCCATCATCTCTGAATCATCCACATTGAATATTTTATGTAGTCTCTAGTCAAAGAATCTCCCATGGAAGGCCATTTTCTTGTCCTTTGCATCTAGGCTAATAGTAGTCTCCATTCCGCAAACTATGAGGAGAGGATGGAAAATCCTTGCTTGATTTTAAAGCCAAATGTTTGCCTCCCATTCAAACTATTGCTTCGCTATGTTAGTGAAATTTATTTCTCACTCTTCCCAAGTACTCCTTTTAATTCTTTTTGATTATGTGGGAGCTCCATTGGATCTTGTAAGATTAGAACGATTCTTTGTGGAGTGTATTATTTCAATTACTCGCTTGGGAAGACTATTGGCCTCCACATCCCCTTCTCAATATATATGGGAAATTTCAAAATTTTCAAAAAATTCTATACCTTCCCAAATCCTTTGAACATAACTTCTAATTTTCCAATTGGGGCTCTCCTTTTTACATATGGCGTTGATTATGATTAATGAATCTCCTTCCAAATGCAACCTTTTGAAACCCAACTTACAACAAAAATTTATCCCCATCCATACCACCTATATTTTGACCTCATTGTTCATCTCTTTTGGTAGCTTATTTGATTCTTCCATTAGTGTCCTTCCTGAGTGGTTGTGTAGAATGCAACCAACTCCTAATGGCCTTGGGTTACCCCTAGAAGCATCATTAAAGTTGACTTTCATCCATCCCTCATCCGATGGTTGCCACTTCACATCTTTCCTAGGATTAACAAGGGGATTAACTTGTGATTTTCCATAAATGAAAAAGAAAAGTCTATTTTTTCTTATAAATATCTACCATTAAATATTTAAAAATAGGACTATTTTAATATATCTTGAGTCACTAAGTATTAATTCATGTTGAGTCAATATGTATTAAGTCATGATATGAACAAATATAAGCAATACATATATGTTTTTTAAAAAACACTATAATACTAATAAATCATAAATATTTATTTATTACAAATATTTAATTAACTGAAATTTGATTTAACAATAAAAATATTAAATCAATTTAATATTTTACAAATTCTAATAAAAAATTTAAGTTCTTTACATGCAATTCTTATGTAACATCAGCCCCAACGAGGAAGATTTTTGGTAATAATTTTTTTTGTTATCATTATATGAAGGAATACATGAAACTGAATTAACCAAAAATAAAGAAAGAGAATCGCGATGTCAATATACGTCTTACAAATAAAAGCTTACCTCAATAACCAATAGAAGATTGCTGCCATTAATGAAGTGCACATACCTTAAATGTTTTACGACTCATGAAGGCTCCATGTCCATGGTTTGCTCTGGAGTATGGTGGGGTGCAAAATGATCCCAACCAAGTGGATTCAAACCCTATCCACCCCTCCAAGCGGATTATGTGGCCCGTGGTGAGAGAGAGTTGTCCTCTTAGACTCGTAAGCAATGTGTAGAATATCTTCCTAGTGACCAATTCTCAAGGTGTACCTACCCATGGTAGATGTAAGATACTATTTCCCTACAGTTATAAGGTTACAAGGTGATTAATACATTACTTGCTTGAGCTTTTTAGGAACTTTCTTCCTTGCAATCCATTAGACGACTAAGAAATAAGGTTATCCATATCTGACATAGAATGCTCCTTGACTACTATCCATCTCAAGTAAGTACATCCCCTAGACACTTGTCAATCTCAAGCATTAAGGTACTGCTCCTTGACTACTATCCATCTTGAGCAAGTACTGCCCCTAGAAACCTATCAATCTCAAGCTTACAAGTTTTTCTCCTTGACTTTTGTCCATCTCGAGCAAGTACTGCCCCTAGACACCTGTCAATCTTGAGAAAGAAAGTACCGCTCCTTGACTTCTGTCCATCTCGAGCAAGTACTACCCCTAGACACCTGTCAATCTTGAGCTCAAAAGTACTACACCTTGACTTCTCTTAGCACTATGATTGGAAGATAGGTCCCTAGCATGAGTAAGCAAGTTCCCAACTTATTTGCAGCCATGAATGGTGTTACTAAACATGTAATAAGGAAGCATTACACACTCATAGACCCCTTCTGAATGGGGTAGAGGTAAATAACCGACCCCTTGATAATTGTGGTTGATTCCCATCTTATTTTCAATCTCTCTCTATATATATTTTCTAGAAATTTACTTGCAAGGACTATTTTCTCATTACATAACAAAAAGTGCCTAATATTTACTTTTGACTGTTCTAGTAGCCAACTAAATATAATAGAAATTAGCCTTAAGATTAGTCTTGGCTGTCCTTGCAACCCATAATAATTCATAGCCGTAATGTGCAGATTTAACATTCTTTGAGTGCATTAGTGACATTAATATAGGCAGGTAATTCTTAATTTGTTGAGCAACAACCTAACCTCACCGTTTTCTTGTCCTTCTTTCTTGGATTATAAGAAATTACAAAAAAAAAGGGTAGATAAAGGAAAAATTAAATTGTATAGCTGGCAGCTGTGGTGATACAATGAGTAGCACCAATATCGCTCCTCTCGTGGCTTCGGTTAAAGGTTCCATTTTTTCTACATTGTTATCTATGTTTTCTTATTCCTTCTTGCTAATATTAACAATGCATGATTATTTAGTTAGCAACAAATGACTTTTGTTTTAATAAGAATTACACGAATAATATTATGGTAGTTGTTATGGTTCAATCAAATAGACAATGGATATTTTAGAGAGAGTTTCTAATGGACTCTAGCAAGTAAGAAGGGTGAACATAGGTAGATTCTAACAATATGACTCCATATGACATGGTAGTAGGACAACCCCTTCTACCCAATCTCAAACTCATTTATTCATAGCACCATATTTAGACAACATAGAAATTAAGGTTTAAGAACCTAAGATTTGAGGCATAAATTCAAATTATCACCTTCAATTACAACTAGATTATGAATCTTGGGTTTTGGAGTGGGTGAGGTGCCATCTGCAATATTGAAATGAAAGGTTTTGTAATATAGATAAAAAATATACTTCAAGACACTCTTAAAATTGGGGTTTGAAATCATCCTCCAAATTTCTATTACTAATACAAGCTTCTATAAACTTATTTTGAACCCATTATAACCCAAAAGAGTGGTTGAGTGTGATCTAGAACATAACAACAATATGAGGTACGTAGAAAGCCATTTCCACTAAATAATTTTAGACACTAACCACAGTTTATAAATAATAAGCATTATATGACTGCAACTAGCTTATGGAAAGATAACTTAGAGGAAATGAATTATTTATTTTGTTATTGCATAGATCATTTGTAGCTTTGGAATGATTTTTAAAACAACAAGGAGGATTATAATCTAGACAACATTGCAACCCAAAGAAATGCAGCAAACAGTATCAGAACCTGGATTAGAGGCGCCCAAATGAATGGTGTCTGAAGTAGCAAGGTAATCTGCCCTTCACACGTCCTAGGCAAGTTGTTCACCTCTCTATTATTCCTCCAATCTCTTGTTCTCTACTCTCCTTCTCTTTTTACCTCCTTTCTCTCTTCTTCTCAAGCTCTAGCATCCATTTTTAGGGGGTTTGAAGATTATTAATAGCCAATTTGACTCCATTCCTTGTCCTGCAAAAAGGGGCTGGCATTGGACTGATGTGCCATGCCCATTAATGGCGTTTCCGGTCCTTCTCCTCTCTTCCACGCTTGCAACCATTCCTCTTTAATCCTACCTGTCTCCTGGCCGTGGAGTGGAGGTTGCGCCATTAATCTGTTTCTTGTGCACAAAGCCCTTATTCTTGTGCATTGTTTTTTTTCTCCTTTCATTTTATTTTATTTTCTTTGCCTCATGTGGTTTGATGTTTTTTATTTAATTGCTTCTCCTTATTAATATTGAGGTAGATGGTAAGTTTTATTTATTTGTTTGCTGTAATTTTCTTTTATTTTAATATTTCATAACTATATAATTTATTATTTACTTACTTATTTTAACTTTTGTTTATTAATTTATTTATTATATATATTTTAAATTTTGTTTATCTATTTACCATTCTTGATAAATTTTAACCTTATTCGATATTTTTAATTGATCCGAATGAATCAAACTATTTGATGACTTCTCCTAGCCGGACGGATGACTATGATAACTTATTAGACGACTAAGGCCCTAGGCTTAAATGAACTTCAAGTTGTCATAAATTTATAGGCAAGATCTTGGCACTAGAATGACATTACGAATTGATTGTCTCTCATCCCACTGGACCACAAAATCCACCTCATCATGCACCCCGAGTGCTGTAACCAATGACAAACCTCACACAGTCAAACAACCAAGTTATTAGTCTGAGTTAGCTTAGACAATTTAATGCATCAAATTTAAAATAACATAATAAGATTAATAACCACATCCATTAACATTAACATTGATTTTCACAATTAACACACACACACATTTATATATATGTCCACATAATAAAATATGAAAATCCACCCCTAGTCCAAATTACATCGGGGCTAGGGGTCATGCAAAAGATTTAAGTAAGGTATCTAGGGGATATGACATACTCCCCCCCTTAGGAATAAGCCGGCCTGAATTAATTAAACAAGTATGGATATTCAACTTTTATTACATTTTCATCTTCCCAAGTAGCCCCTTGTTCCCCCTATTGGTCTCATAGGACCTTAACTTGTTGGATAGTTCTGTTGTGCAACTGTAGGTTGCACCTATCTATGATTGCGAGTGGTTCGAGGTGGATATCTCCAATGTCTTCCACCTGTAGTGCCTGCCAATCAATTACATGTGTGGGGTCAACAATATATTTCTTAAGTAATGATACATGGAATACATTATGAATGCAAGAGAGAGACGACGGAAGAGCCAGTCGGTAAGCTACACGACTGATTTTCTCAAGGATCTCGAATGGCCCTATGTATCGTGGAGCTAATTTAGTAGCCAAACTTTATTGCGCTTTTATGTGGTCTAACATGCAAGAACACCTCTTCACCTACTAAAAAATCCCTCGGTGTCTGCTTGACATCTACATAACTTTTTTGATGATATGAAGCCTCTTTCAATCTTTCCCTTATAATTTTCACTTGATTGTCATATTCTTGATGAAGTTCTGCCCAATAGTTACACGGTTTTCTAAACTATCCCATCCTATAGGAATTATGCACTTTCTGCCATACAAAGCTTCAAATGGGGCAATTTGGATGGAGGAATGATATTAATTATATTATGAAAATTCTATTAACGGTAGATACTCCTCCCACTTAGTGGGTTGATCCATGACATACATTCTGAGCATGTCTTCCATAACCTGGTTAACTCTTTCAGTTTGACCATTTGTTGTAGGGTGGTAAGCAGTGCTAAAATTGAGTTTGGTTCCTAATGTGGTCATAAGAGAGGTCCAAAACCTGAAAGTAAACAACTTATCTCTGTCAGAAATGATTACCTCAAGCATCCCATGTAGTCTAATGACTTCCTTTATGAACATTTTAGCCAAAAGTGGGGCATCATCCTTCACATTGCCTAGTATGAAGTGTGCTAATTTGGTTAGCTTATCGACCACCACTAAAATACTGTCATGTTGATTCTGAGTTTTGGGCAATCCTATCATGAAATCCATGGAAATTACTGACACTTATGATGTGGTAGGTCATGGGGATAGAGTGTTCCTGTAGGATGATAGTGTTATGCTTTAACTTGTTGGCATTCAAGACACTTGGTGACATAACTAGCTATTTGCTTTTTCATTCCTGGCCAAAAGTAATGAGTTTTTAAGTCTACATACATTTTAGTCACCCCAGGATGTGCTTGATAAGGCACATTATGGCTTTCTATGAGAATTTTCAATCTTAATCCTCCCTCTTCAGGAACATAAATTAGATTCAAATAGCGAAGGACCCCATCATTTCCCACATGGTACTCGGCTGGACTAATTCTTCGCTACATTTCTAACCTCATTTGCTTACAAAAGGGGTCTTGTTCCTGCATTAGCTTGATCTTTTTAGGAAATTCAACCTTTAGTTGAGAGATTGTGGCTAGTTTAGCCCTTCTACTTAAGGCATTTGCAACCCGGTTTTCTTTTCCCTTAACATATGAGATATCTATCTCATAGTTGCTTAAGAATTCCAACCACCTTCTTTGACGTGCATTCAAATTGGGTTGGGTGAACAAATATTGGAATCCTTTGTGGTCGATATTCAACTTGAAGGGTCTTCCTACCAAATAGTGTTTCCATACCTTCAAAGCATGCACGATTGCTGCCAGCTCCAAGTCATGGGTGGGGTAGTTGAGTTTGTGATCCTTCAGTTTCCTAGACTTGAAGGCAATCACTCATCCATTTTGCATTAGTACTCCACCTATCCCATCCAAAGATGCATCTATCCATACTACAAATTCTTTTTTTGGATTAGGCACTTGCAAGATTGGTGCAGTGGTAAGAGCTTCCTTCAACTTTTGGAAAGCACTATCACATTTTTCTGTCCATTCAAACTTCTTTCCCTTTTGCTGAAGGGAGGTTATGGGGTTAGCTATTTTGGATAAGTTCTTTACAAACTGTCGGTAATATCCTACCAAACCCATAAAGCTCCTTACTTCAGCCACATTCTTAGGAATAGGCCATTCTACAATGGCTTGTATCTTGGCTAGATCCACAACAATTCCTTGAGCTGATATAATATGTCTGAGATAATGCACCTTAGGCTAAAAGAAAGAACACTTGGACAATTTCCCATACAATTTATGATCTCTCAACCTTTGCAAAACTATTCTTAAATGCTCCTCATGCTCTTGCAGATTTTTAGAGTAGATTAGTATGTCATCCAAAAATACTAGAACAAATTTGTCCAAGTAGTTGTGGAAAACATGGTTCATAAGACTCATGAAAGTAGAGGGGGCCTTTGTTAGGCCAAAAGGTACCACCAAGAACTCATAATGGCCATACCTGGTTTTGAATGTTATCTTTGGAATATCTTCTTCCCTAATTCTTAACTGGTGATAACCTGACCTTAAGTCTATTTTGGAAAAGATAGCAACCCCCTTCATTTGATCAAACAAGTCATCAATTATGGGTAGTGGATATCTATTTCGAATGGTTACCTTGTTCAACATCCAGTAATCTATACACAACTTCAATGTTACATCCTTCTTCTTAATAAACAACACTAGAGCTCCCCAAGGGGACACACTAGGACAAACCAAACCTTTCTCCATTAGATCTTGCAGTTGCATCTTAAGCTCTTGTAATTCAATAGTGTTCATTCTATAGGGAGCTTTTGAGATAGGCTCTGCCCCTGGAACCAGATCTATTATGAAATCCATCCGTCACTTAGGAGGCAATCCTAGCAATTCCTCCGGAAAGACATCACGATACTCCTGGAGGATGGGATGGTCTTCAATGCTAGGTATGAGATCATCATTACCCTCTTCTATCTTTACTAGATAAATTTTTCTTCCCTTTCTTGCTGCCCTTTTTACTTGCATAGCTGAGATTGTTCTTACCACTATTGGCCCGTGGATTCCTTGAAGAACCACTGACATCCCTTGGTTGTCTAGACATTCAATCCTCTTGTTGTAGCAATCCAACTTGGCTTTGTGCTTCTGGAACCAATCCATCCCAAGGATTAGGTCGTAGGACCCTAATGGAGTGACTCATAGATCCACCTTGGTCTTTATAATCCCTAGGTCAATTTCAGCTCCACACAAGCAATATTTGATCTTTTGTGTCTTACCCGACCCAAACTCAACCTCCATCTCCTCTTGACTAAGACTCTTATGATCAATTTTACATTTTTGAATTACATTGGAGGAAATAAAACTGTCAGTGGCTCCTTAGTTTTCCAAAATAGAAATAGGTTGGCTGATAAGTGTACTTTGAAGTTTTATCAGTGGGGCATGCTTATCTGCTTGGTGATTATCCACAGCTGCATAAATTTGGGCGGTGGGATTGGTGGTTTTGTTTGGATTCTTGGGACACATACTCATATAATGGTCGCCTCCACACATCCAACATCCATTCACTGGTCCTTTTCAGCCTTCCTTGTCTCTTGAGGAATCACCTTGTGTCACTTGCCTGGATGACTTTTTTCTTTTATCTCCTTTCTCTTTTGACCTTCTGACCCACAGTTCTCCCTATAGTTTCGGCCCCTCTTAAACTATTGAGAAGCCTTTCCTTTGGACTTAACCTCCTGATTATCCTTCTGTTTATTTTTTGAGTAACTGGAGGAATGATTCTTTGGTTTGTGTTCTTGCTTGCTCTTATGATTTTCTTCAGCGACCAAAGCTACCTCCACAGCCTGATTTAAATTTTTCGGTTGAGTGAGCTTGGTTGTATATATAATATTCTTATTTAGTCCCAAGATAAATTTGTTCACACGGTCCTCTTCTTCCTTCATATAAGGAACATGACGAAGTAAGCTCATGAATTTGGACTTATACTCGGCTACTGACATTACCCCTTGGCACAGTGTATGGAATTCAGTCATCTTTTGGTCTTGATGATGAGCAGACAGGTAATCCTTGTGAAACCGATTGGTGAACTTGTCCCAAGTTAGTTGAGTGATGTCATAGTTTTTTATTTCTGCCAAGTGATCCCACCATAGTGAGGCTTCTCCTTCTAGATGATAGATGGCAATCCTAGCCTTAGTATTGGTACTTAGTTCCATCAACCCTAAATATTTGTTCATTCCTATGAGCCATGCCTCAGCAACATCCCCACCTCCAGTCCTGTCAAACTTAGGGGCTTGCATTTTCTTTAATTCTCAAATCAACGGGTCCTTTCCCACTCCCTATTGCGGCTCTTGCAGAGAGTGACTATAGATGGGAATTCTAGAGCTGCTCTCATGTTCATGGCTTATGTGCACATCGTGTTCCCTATCCGTCTCTTCAGTTCCTATGCTAGTATTGTGATTAGTTCCTTGCACACTCTTTTTTCCTTGTTAGATCCTCAATTTTCTACTCCTGGGCTACTATTTTTGCACGAAGAGCATTCAATTCCGCCTGTAACTCTTTAGGTATGCTAGGAGGTGGCACACCCCTACTTGCTCGTAACATTTCAACGAGGCTAGGGCTCGTTCCCCTCCTTAAATTTCTCCCCATTGAATTAAATTGATTCTGCGAGATAAAAGAGAGTGTTATTGAAGTTTTTTTTTATTGTTTTGTTTTAAATCTTGCCTTTATCAAATTTAGAATTATGGAGAAATTCACACATCACATATGATTCTCAACCTAAAAGAAAGAAAATCCATTCCAATTTCTCAAATATAATATAACACATTATATATATATATATATATCTTCATATTGTCATTAATACTTGGTAGGCTTTTTTTTTTAACATAAGGGAGACAATGTTTATTTAGTACTAGTTCATTGTCTTGTACATAGTTCTAGTTACAAAGTAGGATTCTACTTCTCTTCGAGTTCTTCCTCCTCGGAGGTTCCCACAGTTACAGACATATAAGCGTGGACACGATTGTATTATGCAATTGCTTCCTTAGAGAGGATTGGAGCATTGTGTCCACAACCAAAAGGAAAATCCCTAATAGCCGAGGGCTTGGTTTTTGGGTTTGGTTGTGGGCATCCCTTTGGTGGTTCATGACTATCGTTTGGTTTGGCCATTTGGTTTCCTTTTTGGATTTTCAATCACTTAACAGTCTCTGCCAATGGCTCTATGTCGAACATGGTTTCGGTTTTAGTATTTGACCCTACTGTAATTGGGGCTTTGGATCCTTCTGGTTCCTTTTGTCGGGGATGTTTTCCTAAGACCTTCTTTCCTTTTCCTTTCTTTCCACGACCCATGACTGCCAATACCAAACATTCATATTAGTGCAACAAAAGAGTGAGCACCTAGGTCCTAGAGTCGAGTTCTAAGCTCTGATACCTATGTAACATCAGCCCCAATGAGAGGAAGAATTTCTGCACAATTTTTTTTTATCATTATATGAAGGAATACATGAAATTGAATTAACAATAAAACAAAAGAAAGAGAAATAAACATTTTCTTCTTAATCATCATGTCAATATACGTCTTACAAATAAAAGCTTACCTCAATAACCAATAGAAGATTGCTGCCATTAATGAAGTGCACATACCTTAAATGTTTTATGACTCATGAAGACTCCATGTCCATGGTTTGCTTTGGAGTATGGTGGGGTGCAAAATGATCCCAACCAAGTGGATTCAACTCCCAACCCACCCCTTTCTTGATTGCTAGCAATTTTTTTAAATCAATTCAAAACACCTAACTTTATTGAATGATCACCTTCCCATGTAGAGATTAGAAGTGTTAACTTTGATTCTCCTCATTGTGGTAGGAAAACAACATGACACCACCATTTATATACTTATACATATGAGTGGTAAGCTCCCAAGGTTGAGGTTATTCCTAGACCTAGTCCTAAGCCTCAAGGGTTTATTCTTAATGACCCTGCCTCTGTATCCCTTAAAGGAAATCAGAGGCTTCGTAGTTCACCCACTAATGTCAGAGGGAGTTCATTTTCTCCTCTTGTAAGGGATCTTTATTCTCACCTTAAGCCATAATTATTCATCAAGCATAAGCTATCAACTTATCACATTGTAATATATTGATATCAACTCACCATCAAGTGTTTGTTCCATACCAAACATTCCCAATCAGTAATGTACAAATACACAAGGTCCATATCATTCCATACAATTCCCCAATTCCCATAAGGAGTGACTCGAGCGTACATCACCTATACATAAGGTGACTAGCTAATACACATCACATATATGTAGTGATTGGCTCCAACATACAACACATATACACAGTGAATAGATACAACATACATCATAAATACCTAATGACTAGATTCAACATATGTCACATATACACCGTGACTAGCTCTAGCATACGTCACTTTTACACAAGGTGATTATTTCATATTCACATCACAATTACATTAGTGATGGCTCATATGTACGTCACATCACAATTGTGACTAGCTCATACATACACCACAAGTACATTAGTGATGAGCTCATGTGTACATAAGTACAATAGTGACTAGCTCATACATGTTGTATGCACCACAATGACTTGAAAACACATTCATATTGGCTATCACATACTTGTCCTTGGTGCATCCCAAATAGAAAAGGAATGTCGGTGCATTGCACACTACACCGTGGGTCCCATCCTTTTCTTTGGTCTTCTTCACCATTGGACAACTAAGAAGAGGATTTAGTGGATCTCATACTATTACATTGGGGATCCACCCTTGACTCAATAGAGTCAAGTATACCATTTTCACATCACAATATGCCAAAACTATATTATAAGGTTGGTCAAATTGTTACCTACCTATTCTTCATCAAAAACTCTCTTCCATGTAGTCCATCAGATGGCTAAGCAACCAAGGGTGGCCATCACTGGCATAGAATGCTCCTTGACTACTATCCATGTTGAGCATAGTACTACCCCTAGACACCTTTCAATCTCAAGCATAATACTATTGCTCCTTGACTACTACCCTTCTCTTGCATAGTATTGCCCCTAGACATCTGTCAATCTTGAGCATAATAGTATTTCTCCTTGACTACAATCCATCCTGAGCAGAGTACTTCCCCTAGACACTTGTCAATCTCGAGCATAATGTTGCTCCCTACCCATGCTTAGCACTATAACTAGAAGACGGGTTCTTAACATAGAATAAGTAGATCACAATCGAGTGAATTAGAAGCCTATACATATTCATTTAAGCCTAAGGTTAATATTTACAATACATAAAAGAGTTCACTTAGTACCAACATAAGGGGATCTCAACTCAACATGTAACCACAACAAAGTAGTCCAATTCATTCCTTCCCTTTAGCTTTTTATTTAGACACACATTATGTATTGAAACAAGTTATCAAGTTTGTGCTTATAACCCTCTAATACCCATTTAACCTCATCCAAAGCCTAATGAAGAGAGAAGGTCAAACCAATTAGGCACAACCCCAACATACGAGAGTTATCCCCCTTTAGAGCCTCCCCTACAGACTTGAGGACACAGAGGAACCCTTCGCCCAAGGACTACCTACATTCCCGCTATTAAATAGGTCAAAGTCACATGTAGTTCTCCTTACAAGGTCTCTCAAACGACCTACACACAGGTTCCATCAACTAAGGTTTTGCTTCCCCTCAACTAATAATAGTTGGTTGTAGTTAACAATCATAACTCAACTCTCCATTTGGAAAACCATACCATTTCCCTTAAAGATATCGATGTCTTAATCAAACTCCACCCTACATTATTCATAAACCAACTTGAACGTCCCAAGGTTTTTCTTATATACATAAGGCTTAGCTATTACTCAACATGAAATTACCTTGGTCTACAATCACATAGGAAACCACTTCCAATCGAAATTCACATAATAGATTGAATATAAAGGGTGTTATATTCAAGGGGTCAATTCATGTCTAGTAGTCATCGAAGCCTTTTCCCCAATACCCAAATACCCTTCTAGAATTATATAGCATGTCCTATAATTCCATTAAGCAAGGAGGATAAAATGACATGTAAGGAATTTATTATGCCTTTTGGCAACTACAATAGAATTTTCCCAAATGATCACATCATTACATACATGAAAAATTCTCATTACTTACGAGTATCTAGAACCTCATAATTACTAAATTTTAAGTCACATTTATACCAAGCCTAGGAAAGGTGATTACAATTATTGGGGCATTAATATTATTTTTAAAATAATGATATCAAAATTCCTATAGAACATTTTTGTTGATGACAAGCCTACTAGAAACTCTTCACACAACTCTTCATAACTCATAATAAATCTACCCTTTGGTTTAAAACATACCATGGATAAATAGTCTGATAGAATTTCTACACAATTTCTACATATGAGCCGCTGATAACATCAACCCAATCCAGAGGAAGAATTTTATCAATTTTATTTTTGTTATCATATATGAAGGAATACATGATATTGAATTACATCAACAAAAAATGAAAGAGAAACTCAGCATTTTGCTTCCTTAATCATCATGTCAATATATGTCTTTACAAGTAAAAGCTTACCCTCAATAACCAGTTGAAAATTCATGCTTAATGAGCACATACCTTTAATTTTTATGAGACTCCATGAAGGCTCCATGGTTTACCTTGAGTATGGTGGGTAAAATGATTCCAACCAAGTGATTCAATCCCATCCACCCTCCAAGTGGATTACTATGTGGCCTGCAGAGAGAGAGTTGTCCCCTTTAGACCGTAAGCAATGTGTGTAGAACATCCCTAGTGACCAACATCAAGGTACCCACTGCGGGTGGTAGACATAAGATACAATACTATTTCCTACGTAGCTTATAAGGTTACTTATAGGTAATTACTATGTTAGTTGCTTGAGCTGTTAGTAGAACCTTCTTCCCGTGTACCATCTGGACGACATTGAGCAACAAGCCATCCATCTCGACATAACGCTCCTTTGATCTCAATGGCCCATCTCAACACCAAGTACAGCCCTAGACACCTATCAATATTGAGCATTAAGGTATTGCTCCTTGACTACTATCCATCTTGAGCAAGTACTGCCCCTAGACACCTATCAATCTCGAGCTTAAAAGTACTACTCCTTGACTTTTGTCCATCTCGAGCAAGTACTACCCCTAGAAACCTATCAATCTCGAGCTCAAAAGTACTACACCTTGACTTCTCTTAGCACTATGACTAGAAGATAGATCCCTAGCATGAGTAAGTAAGTTCCCAACTTATTTGCAGCTTTGAATGACGTTACTAAGCATGTCATAAGGAAGCATTACCCACTCATAGACCCCTTCTGGTTGGAGTAGAGGTAACTAACCGACCCCTTGATAGTTGTGGTTGATTCCCATCTTATTTTCAATCTCTATATATATATTTTCTAGACATGGACTCACAAGGGACTGTTTTCTCATTACATAACAAAAAGTGCCTAATATTTACTTATGACTGTCCTAGCAGCCAACTAAATATAATAGAAATTAGCCATAAGATTAGGCTTGGCTGCCCTTGCAGCCCATAATGATTCATAGCCGTAATGTGCAGATTTAGCATTCTTTGAGTGCATAAGTGACATTAATATAGGTAGGTAATTCTTAATTTGTTGAGCAGCAACCTAACCTCACCATTTGCCTGTCCTTCCTTCTTCTTGGATTATAAGAAATTGCAAATGAAAAGGGTAGATCAAGGCAAAATTAAATTGTATAGCTGGCAGCTGTGGTGATACAGTGAGCAGCACCAATATCGCTCCTCACGTGACTTTGGTTAAAGGTTCCATTGTTTCTACATTGTTATCTATGTTTTCTTATTCCTTCTTGCTAATATTAACAATGCATGATTATTTAGTTAGCAACAAATGACTCTTTTGTTTTAATAAGAATTACATGAATAATATTATGGTAGTTGTTATGGTTCAATCAAATAGACAATGGATATTTTAGAGAGAGTTTCTAATGGACTCTGGCAAGTAAGAAGAGTGAACAAAGGTAGATTCTAACAATATGACTCCATATGACATGGTAGTAGGACAACCCCTTCTACCCAATCTCAAACTCATTTATTCATAGCACCATATTTAGACAGCATAGAAATTAAGGTTTAAGAACCTAAGATTTGAGGCATAGACCCAAATTATCACCTTCAATTACAAATAGATTATGAATCATGGGTTTTGGAGTGGGTGCTGCCATCTATAGTACTGAAATGAAAGGTTTTGTAATATAGATAAGAAATATACTTCAAGACACTCTTCAAATTGGGGTTTGAAATTATCCTCCAAATTTCTATTACTAATACAAGCTTCCATAAACTTATTTTGAACCCATTATAACCCAAAAGAGTGGCTGAGTGTGATCTAGAACCTAAGGACAATCTGAGGTAAGTAGCAAGCCATTTCCACTAAATAATTTTAGACACTAACCACAATTTATAAATAATAAGCATTATATGACTGCAACTAACTTATGGAAAGAGAACTAAGAGGAAATGAATTATTTATTTTGTTATTGCATAGATCATTTCTAGCTTTGGAATGATTTTTAAAACAACAAGGAGGATTATAATCTAGACAACACTGCAACCCAAAGAAATGCAGCAAAAAGTATCAGAACTTGGATTAGAGGCACCCAAATGAATGGTGTTTGAAGTAGCAAGGTAATTTTCCCTTCACATGTCTTAGACAAGCTGTTCACCTCTCTATTATTCCTCCAATCTCTTGTTCTCTGCTCTCCTTCTCTTTTTACCTCCTTTCTCTCCTCTTCTCAAGCTCTAGCATCCATTTTTTGGGGGTTTGAAGATTACTAATAGCCAATTTGACTCCATTCCTTGTCCTGCAAAAAGGGGCTAGCATTGGACTGGTATGCCATGCCCATTAATGGCATTTCCAGTCCTTCTCCTATCTTCCACGCTTGCAGCCATTCCTCTTTAATCCTACCTGTCTCCTGGCCGTGGAGTGGAGGTTGCGCCATTAATCTGTTTCCTGTGCGCAAAGCCCTTCTTCCTATGCATTGTTTTTTTCTTCTTCTTTCATTTTATTTTATTTTCTTTGCCTCATGTGATTCGATGGTTTTTATTTAATTGATCCTCCTTATTAATATTGAGGTAGATGGTAAGTTTTATTTATTTGTTTGCTTTAATTTTCTTTTATTTTAATATTTCATAACTATATAATTTATTATTTACTTACTTATTTTAACTTTTGTTTATTATATATATATATAATTTTGTTTATCTATTTACCATTCTTGATAAATTTTAACCTTATTCGATATTTTTAATTGATCCGAATGAATCAAACTATTTGATGACTTCTCCTAGCTAGACGGATGACTATGGCAACTTATTAGACGACTAAAGCCCTAGGCTTAAATGAACTTCAAGTTGTCAAAAATTTATAGGCAAGATCTTGGCACTAGAATGACATTACCAATTGATTGTCTCTCATCCCACTAGACCACAAAATCCGCCTCATCATGCACCCTGAGTCCTGCAACCAATGACAAACCTCACACAGTCCAACAACCAAGTTATTAGTCTGAGTCAACTTAGACAATTTAATGCATCAAGTTTAAAATATCATAATAAGATTAATAACCACATCCATTAACATTAACATTGAGTTTCGCAATCGACACACACACATATATGTCCACATAATAAAATATGAAAATCCACCCCTAGTCCAAATTACATCAGGGCTAGGGGTCATGCAAAAGATTTAAGTAATGTATCTAGGGATATATAAATTGCAGCATTTTATATTACTAAAATATAAGGGTGGTTGGACACCACATCAATTCTTGAAGTGCGATTTGGGAAGATAATTTGATCGTTCTTCACATCCTGCATCTAGTAAGAAAAGGAAGGCTTCAAACAAAGTGTGTAAGGTGTGAACCATTAAAAAAATATATTGCAAAATATATGGTGATTAAAATACTAATAGATAATTCTCTTCATAACCAATTTATTTTATAATTTTAATATTTAATTGATCGGGATAATTTTATATTATACTTTTGTTGATTTTAAAATTCTTTAGACTTTATCTTTCTTCTATTCTATTATTTTGATAATTATTTATCAACATAAATAATAATTTTAATTTCAATCCATACAAAATTAATTCCAGGGCAAAAATAAAATGATATCATCAATCTCATACACTTCACTTATCAAATAATATTAAGGTTATAATCCTAAAAACAAAAAGTGAAGCCCATCATCAATGGGGAACTTTTAATGGCACTGAAGAAAATTTGTCCATTTTGTTCGTGCATTCGTGTCAAAAAGCAATAGCTGATTCAACATGGCACAGCATAATATTTATGCTTAAAAATGATGTTCAAGTTGTAATTGCATCAATACTACGAAGCTTCCTTTGTCTATTTCGCAAAGTTGTTTGTTTTTGTTTGAGACAATGAATAGACACGCCTTTTTGATGTGGGCCGTCTGCAATCTTGAACACGTAACTGAAAGTTTTTGATTGCACTGGCACGTACTCAAAAGGTTGAGTAAAATAAAAAATGAGCTTTTATCCTTCCTTCAAGTTTGGTTTGTAAGAGGAGTCTTAAGTTTTCGTTGTCATTGAGCTATAGCTAGATACACTTGTCAAGCTTCTAATGTGAAATGACCAAGCCATTGTAATCAGAGCTTCAATATATTAAACAAGTAAATCTATATTTCTAACCATATGTAGAAATGACTAACATCGCGGACGATAAATCGAACCTATATGCTTTGGCAATTTTTCCTCCTACATGATAATAATTGAAGCTTTTGTTTGTACTTAAAAGTACTAAAATGTTCAAGTAAAGTACACAAAATGACCTATACTACCTTCTGCTAAATGTGATTGCTAGTTTTTCTAGAGAATTTTATATTTATGAGTTGGAATTTTGTTTTGATATGTATGTTCTGCTCTATATGACCCAAACCACAAAGTAATATTGCTGCCAAAGACCAAAACAGAGGTCCAAAAGAAAAAAAGGCTGCCATAGAGATAAAAACCAGCTAAAACAGACAGCCACAAAAAGCTGCAAAAAAGCCATCAGACGGCCGGCAAACAGACAAAACTGGGCCCAACCACAGCTAATCCATAGACTTCAGAAGCTCGTCAGCAACCTCTTCCAGGTCCACCATATCCTGGACCCCCTCCATGAAAATTTGAGTCATATTTGGGGTAGTCAGGGCTTTTCTTTTCATACTTGATCTGGTTCATTTAGAAATCCCCGCTTCCTCATCCTGGTCTTTCTCCTGATCAAGGTCGACAATCAACACTCTTTTCTAGGTTTTCTCCAATCTTTCGGTCATGGCTTTGATGATTAAAGAGTTATGTCTGGAAATTCTGCAGTTCTGATCAGCAATTTTTTTCATGGTTCCTTTAATTTTATCAAGATCATTTTTAACAGTGCTGTCCTTTTGTATGTTATCCTTCACACAGGTATTCTTCTCCACTTCGAGCTGAATTAGCCTCGCAACTTTGGCTTCAATTTCCCCCAACTTACTATGAAGAGACAGATTTTTGGTCTTCAACTCACTGATTTCATAAAATAACCATTTGGCAGAATTAAATTGGTCCACAGAACATCTCTTGGCAGTTCCAACGAAGTCGAAAGGGGGGTCACAATCAAAATTGACCCAAAAATTAACCGACTCCGCACCTCTGGGAGGGCTACAGTTCTCCTGTTGAATATTCTGAGGGAAATGGGGATCCTCAAGACTGTCCTCGGCCGCTTTAGCAGAAACAACAGGAGAGTCATTAGGGTAGGAGACTAACTTGTTAATCGGAGAACTAGAGCCCACCACTTTAGCATTAGGGTTTGAGCGGCTAGGGGCAGGAACAGAGCAGGCACTAGAAGGCTGGGGGGATCGGCCAGAGGCAGAAGGGGAGGGTAGGGGAAGAGAGGAAAGCTTGACACGGCCGGAAGAAACTTTAGTCTCAGATATACTAGGCTCTGTATCGTCCTCATCAAGCTCCAAAGGGGCTATAGGGTTTGAAAGGGCAGGCATATTCTGAAAGTGCTCATAGATGAGTCTTAAAAGACTCGTGTGAAGAATCGGGTATCTTTTAGGGCTCCTACTGTGGTCAGAAAAGCTATTTCTCAAGGAACAAAGCAAGAAGAAAGGGATGGAAACACGCACCTTATGCCAGAAGTGATTGAGCAGCACGAAGTGATATCCATAAACCCTAGTGAAGCAGCCGTCGAGAGTGATGTACTCCATGATAACTCTTAGCACTTTTCTCCATAAAGTTTTTATGGTGTCCGCTTCATAGTAACTATTCGTCATCTTGACAAGTTTTTGCTTCTCCGTTTCGGTCTTAGGGAACCTCGTCACAGCTTCGTCAGAGAATTTCCTATCTCTAAAAAATTTATGCTCTTCAATTGGGATGCCAGTCACCTCCGCTATCAAAGCTTCATCAATCTGAACTTTCCTCCCAAAGAGGAGAACCTCCCCATTATTCCAATTTTTCTCAAAGAAATCAGTAATCTCCTCCTAAGGGCCATGGAGTTTCTCGATGAACGGAAGTAATCCACCCCTTCTTATTTTGCTCCACATTTTAGTGTTCTTGGTGTGTGACTTGAAACTGGTAGGTTCAACCCTCTTCCGTTCCCTGCCCATTTTTGATATCTCAGTGCGAATACTGTTGCGACTGGAGAACCTATTCCAGATAGTTCCTTTGCTTCGCAAGACCCACAAAGTATGCCAAGGTAAATAATTTTTTTGCCGGATCCTCACGGTCCCATAATGTCTACTTATTTTGTTAGTCATGACTCGTACCTTCCTCATTATTACAAGAAGCCGCCACTTTTCCATTCACCGCATCGAGCACCATTAAAGCTTGAACATCAGAATGGAGGTCAATCCTTTTGTGCCACGTGAGGATTTTATCATTCTTAACTCCCTCATTGGCAAAAAAATCTGCTACAGCATTTGCCTCATGGTAAGCATGAGTGATTTTTATTCTCTCGAACTTACTAAGTAAAACCTTAGCATCTTCTTAATCCAGTTTTAATCTAACTCATGCGGCTAGACCTACAATGTGTTATCTATTATATTTTCGAAATCTTCAAGCCATAAATTTTATACTTAATTTTAATGCAAGGTTGATTATGCACAAGACCCCATGAGCTAAAATATGCTTATAATTTGATGTTATGATAAACTTTAAATGCCTTTACCGATGTTATTTCATGGCTATTTAAACTTTGTTGAAACCTTTTATGGGGATATCCTGTGGCATAATACTTTCATATTCCTGTAGCTCATTGTGTTGACTTGATTGCATTTATTCCTCGTTGACTCCCTAAAATGGCTGGTATATTGTATACAGTTTTGAATGATGAAGTAGATTTAAAATGTGTGATTAATGAATAGATATTGTGTATGTGCCATACGCCTTTTCTTTCACCTGTTACCTTTTGTTTCGCAGGTTGTTGAAGAATGATCAAGTCAAGCGCAGCTGATCTCGACCTTGCAGCAAAGTCCATTTCCTACACGACTTCGAGGAAGCTCCGGTGAAGACTCTTTGACTGAAATCTTGGGAAAGATTTTAATGACAAGTCAAATTAGAAAGAGTGGAGTGCTAGATTCTCTCTGGATCGGGTTGAGCACATAAATTCATTTATCAAGTTTGTTCCTTGATTCTGGGATACATTTTACTTCCACGTCTTTCTTTGATGGAGTTAGTTAGTTGTTTTTCTAATTTAAAAATAAGATACTCCTCCTGCGCGAGAGAGTAGTAGATATGATTAGAATGAGTAATAGAGTAAGATAGAAACAGAGTAGCAGATATCATGTAAGAATTAGTATGATAATGAAAGATAGAATCTGTTTGACCAGAAACAGAGTTTGTTGTTAGTCTTCATATCAACAATACAATGTATATCATTCTATTTTCATGAATAAAGTTCAATGAAATTTTGAGTTTAGTATCTGCGTAATCAGTAGATGCTTGCTAAGGGGGCCCACTTAGTAAGTATCTGTAGCTAGTTAGTTAGTTATTCTTTCCTGTTGAGCTTCAGTTTACTTTCATCTTTGAAGTTTTTATACAAACTCAACCTTATAGCGCTCCTGCAGCATAGAGAGTCCATCACCG
>VDFB02098501.1:83073-97877 GCA_007258455.2 Sequoia sempervirens | reverse complement strand
TACATGGATTTAGATTAAGAAACCAATCTTGAAGATTACAAGTCTACTTATGGCTATAACTTTCACCTTGGTCCTAGCTATATTTTTTGGCTAACCAAAAAAAAAAGTTATTTCTCTTTGTTCTATTGCATTTGAGTACCGAGGGATAGTCAATGTCACTATTGAGGCTATTTAGCTTTAAAACGTCCTTACTAAGTTTTGATTTCCATTTTAAAGGTCATTAGTGTAGCATCATAAATTGTCACCCTTGACAATTTCACACTATGTTTTTCTCCTTTTAAGTTATTGGACCTAATTGAGCACTTAATTTCCTAAATTGTGCATTCCACAACTCATTTTAAACAATTATCGACAATTTGTAAGCATAAAACAAATTCTCTCATTTGATACTTTGCCCCCAACTCCTTAAGTTTCAAAAAATAGGTCTGGGACACTAGAACCTAGGGCGCTAATGTCCCCCTATTTTGGCTCCAAATTCAAATATGTTGGTGTCGACATTTTATTATTTAAAATTCAAATATCTAAAGTTGATTGTCAGGATTTAATTTTTGGAAAATTAGAATAATAGCATAAATACAAAGTTATTGCATCATTTGAAAACAAAGTGAAAGTATTGAGAATCAAGAGCATTATCCAGCTAGTCAAGAGCATCATTTTAGTGATTTATTGCAACAATTCAAGATCCAAACATCATGTCAAAATGTATATGAGTGTGTTCATGTTTATGTTTTCATATTGTTTGTGAAGGCTAACCCTTTGTAGGTCTCCAAGCAATTCAAGCAAATCAAGCAAGAAAGATCCAAGCCTTGAGGAAATGTGTGTGACTTCAGTTCTCAAAGAAGCCATTAAAGGGTAGTGAGTTGCAGCACTTTGTGAAATCATCATTCCTTCCTATCATTTATCTATTTATTATTGACATTGCCATTGTGGAAGTGGAAATAGTAACATGGGGTTTGACCAAAGCAAGCCCCTAAATGGTTCAACCTTTCTTCTCTCTTTGAATTTGCAGGTTTCAGGTTTGAAGAAGATTGAAGGAAGTTTGAAGATCAATTATTCATTATTGCGATTGAAAGCCTACACCTTGATAACTCACAGAAACTTAGTTACAAAATTATTTGATGATAATTTGATAGTGCGATAGGCAAGAAACAAAAGCTCTTATCGAACAACTTAGAGGACTTTGAAAACATATTTGAATTATCCCTACAAAGACAATGGTGCTTGGGGTGCCTATGTCCTCTATTTTTCAACTCCAAATTTATCACAAGCGCACAATGTCCTGCTTAGTCCTTTCTTATAGTTTATTTATGTTTGTGATTTCTCAGATTTGTTGTATTTGCATTAGAATAGTAATTTACATCATTAGGCCAATTAATCATTACATTTCATCCTTAGTCCACTTCCAAATTTGGTTAAGGGCATGTTGACTCGCCTTTTAGGCTATAAGTCAATCATATACCTTGTCTAAATCCAATCAAACCCCCATCACATCCCTTCACATCCCATTCCACACATTTTTCAAATGAAAGTAGGGAAAGGTGTTCAAATCCTCATGTGAAAGCTCCAAGGTTTTCCTTTCCCTACCTTTCATTTTGGTGAACCTAACATGTGTTAACATTATATACCTTCTAAAATTTGAAGCGGTTGAACCTAGATCTAGGTTTTGCATTGCTTTGCTTTGCATTATGCAACTAGGCATTCATTTTTGCATCATAAAAGGTATACAAAATTCAAAAAATTGCATATCATATTGCATCATAGGTTACAATAGGGTTTATTTCAGTCATTATAGCTTAGATCAACATTCCAATTGCATTTACAAATCTGCATTAGGTCATTTAAAATATGAAAACAAAAAAATTGAAAGTGTCATTGCATGCATTTAGATATCTTGCATATAGCTAAAAAGTGAAAAATTGTATCATTTTCTTTTAAAAAGCATACACATCATCATTTTCAGATTTTCCATATTAGAATCAGTTAATTTTTGCATCTTAGATTTGGAAATTGCATATACAATTGTCATTTATTGTTTAAGCATTTTCAACATTCTTACACACTTGCATTTTGAATTAAATTATTATAAATTGAGAAAATTCTAGAAAAATATTCACTACCAGACCTATTTGCAAACAGACACAAAAACCTTAAACAATATTATGCATAGCCAAACTTTTAATTTTGCAAAAACCTATCTAGGACATAGGTGCCCTAGGCACCAAAGTCCTACCTTTTTTGGCTCAAATTTCTATTAGACCTCTATCTCTGTGTTCTTTGTTTTTGCTCTCTGATTTTTGTTTCTAAATGTTTTACTATGAATGTTTGATAGTTTAGTGTTCATAGTGGGCACACTTAGTGTTTTAAAACTTGTATGAGTTTCACAACCTGGTGTCCTTTTGCCAATACTTCGATGAGACGTAGTTGTAGACTTATGACATCCCACGTTGTTGATACATCCATTGTGGATCTTGAGTTTTCCAACTCTTTCCCACAAGGTATTGCCAATACCATGCCCATTTTGAACCCGATCCCTAATCCTACTATACCAATGACAACTTCACATACAAGTACCTTTATGGATGTTGAGACTGTTATTGTGCATGCTCCTGAAGACAAACTAAAACAATTAGACAAAGACTTAAAGGGATTGTAAGACTACCAAAGCACAAAATCCTTAGTCAGACAAACAGTGCATATAGTAGACAACTTAAGGAAACTAATCAATGATGCCCAAGGATTAGAGGTGTTGTGTAGCCTAGCCCATATTATGGATACAAACATCCTTATGATGGTTGCGCTCAAGTTTTGGGGTACACTCAAAGCCAATGAGGAAGTCAAATATCTCTCCCTATAACTATATCCTCTATTCCTACATATGCATTGCCATCCATAGCATCAATGCAAATACAACCAAAAAATGGCATAATTCCAACTTTAGTGTTTTCCAGTGGGCATCCTTATAACTTCATGATGTATCACACATGACATGTCAAATTTTATCACCACTAATAAATTTGCAACATAGTAGTCCACCAAGCACTTACACAATCCCACCATGTTCACCACATTCCCAAAACATGCCAAGCAATAACTCAATCATCAATCAATTTTTGCAAAATGTAACCTCACATCAACAAATATCCACATTGAACCAAGATCAAAATGAAAAACCATCACAATATGTCAAAAGGAGCGCTTTGTCACTTGAAATTTTGAAAACAACCATGTTGCTAAACACCTAGATTCCTATTTTTGAGAAGTATAACCATAAAGGAGATTCTAATAGTCACATATTGACTTATACGACATTATGTAGTGACTTTATCTTTGAAGATAAGCTCTTAGCTAAACTCTATCCTAGGTCATTGAAAGACATGACCTTGGAATAGTTTTTCTCATTGTTGAATAATTTGATTCATTCATTCAATGAACTTGTTAATGCATTCCTACAACATTTCTAGGAAAATATAGGTCCATGAATTACATTAACTGATTTAGTGAGGTGTAAACAATCAAAACATGAAAAAGTGATAGACTTCATAGGAAGATATTAGTTACTATACTCACAAATCAATCTTACTCTTCTTGATGTGAAGGTTCAAAGAGTGTTCTTTGAGAACTTGCAACCCGAGATTAGGGATAAGATCTTATTGATGAGATATCCATCCTTCATACACTTTTGTACGGATCTTTGTGACTATTAGAATGTGATTAGTCAATGTGAATAGGCATCTTCATCAAATCCTATTGATAAATCCAAATCCATACCTCAAAACAACTATCAACCATTCAAAAAGAAAAAAAAAGGAACTTTATCAAGATAAATACACCTCTAAAAACTAACCACATTGACCCACAAGTTTTTGCCATAAGTTCAACTCCATATCAATTTAGAGCAAGTGATAGACAATTCACACAGTTGCTTGATTCCCTTCATTCAATCATGTTACAAATTTTGAGCAAAAACTTAATTCACTTACCTTTGATTAGACCTATGGATACAACAAAATCGTTATCTCCAAGCTTTAACCCAAAATCCTTTTATCAATATCATTGCACACATGTACATGTTATGGAGCATTGCATACATCTTAAATATCAAATCCAAGACCTCATCGACTCTAATCACATACAGCTGGGTGATGTTAATGATAAGGAATAAGTTTGTTGCCCCACCTAACCAAAGCTTGCAAATTTTCACCAATCTAATGCCAAACCATTCATCAACTTTGTGCAAGCTTGTGATGTTAAGAATGATGATATGAATGTTGACAAGAATGATGATGATAATGATGATAATAAGAGTGATGATGAGGATGGTCTAAAAGATATGGTCAATCTCATAGATTTTCAAACTCGTAAGGGCCAAACCACTTTGTTACCCAACATTGTTTTCACCCATATTGATGCTTCCATACATGCACTTGATGGTCCTATCTATATTGTCGAACGTATCAATGAAAAACCTACACAAGGAATACTTAGTGATCCTATGTGTGTAGAGAATGTGATCACTAAGGAGTTCTTTTATGTGCATGAGCTTTATCAAGACTTGTGAACAATTGAAAGTATGGTTGAAAACTCATGATGGTTTTGCTCTCCCTACGATAGGTATGATCATTCTTCCTCTTAAAGTTGGACCAAAACAATTAGATGTCTCATTCTCTATCATCCCAAAATCTAACCAATTATGTGTGAAGCTAGGCTACCCATGGCTACACTCCATGAATTTTGTCTCATTAGTTATCCACAAGTGCATAAAGTTCCCATTCAAAGATCAAATATACATAGTGCATCATAGTGGATTTAGTCCTCTGTCTTCCCATGGAAACTTTTCATTGGATTTCTTTTGGATTAAACCTATGGAACCTATTAAACTTTGTGAGGACTTATTTTTCATGTCATGTCAAAGGTTTAAGGAAAAGCGCATAACAAAATTATCCCTTATCAATATTCTTGAGAATGATAGGTTTATGGTTGTTCCTCCTCTACAACCAATTGTGGATGAATTCATGCCTAAAGAAAAGGCCCATCCAGGTAATCAAGGTATTTATACTAGAGTTCCTCCACCTACATCATACAAAAGACCAAGAAACAATTGAATGATTCTTTTTGTGCCTTCAAAAATAGAGAAAGTGTATAGACCTAAAGAGACAGTAGTTTCCCAACCCCTGATGGTTCCCTTAGTACCTCTCTTAAGCGAAGAAAAGAGACCAATGGTCAAGAAACCTGCTCTTACCCCATCACAAATTGAAAACCTTGCAAGAAGAAATAGAAATGCTAAAGAGAGTAGGTGAAGGCATCATGCTCTTGCTCGTCAATTGGAAGAAAAGAATAAAATAGTACCTAACAATCAAACACCTAGACAAATAAATCAATAACAATTACACTTTCACCAAAAGAAGACATGGAACTAAAACAATAAATGGAACAAGAACATACAACTGACATTATCATAAAACCTCCAATTGTGATTAACTTGGATGATGAAGATTAAATTTCTAAAATTTATGAATTAGTGCATAATGAGCTTAATTTTTTGTTTTCAAAATCTATGAATTTAGATGGGGGCAACTGTCATGATCCTCCTACTGAGAGTGACCCACCACATGTTGAGCCTAGTAATGCTTCTAGTACGACACTTGTTGTATTCCATTTGTCTATTTGTCTTCCTTCCCTATATGATGACCAAGATTGGGATGCAAATGATTTGCTTTAGATTGGCTCACATGTGTGGTACTCTCTTTTGAGTTTTCTTTGTGTGTTATTTGTGTTTTCTTGTACGTAATGTGATCTCCCATATTGTGTTGCTTGGTGTGTCTTTGTGTTTGTGAGTTTTCTTTGGATGACCCTTTTTGCTCCATTGGCACAAAGATACAAGGGAAGAAAAAAAATTATGACATTTTTCTATTTGTATCTCCATTCTTCTTTATGTCGTTAACATTGTCTTGTATTTTTGGTCTTGTGTCTTCCTTTTGGGGACAATTCAAGGTGTTGAGACATTTATGTCTCTTCCATGTTGACCCTATTATTTAATTAAAAATATTAATTATGCTTATCCTCAATATTAAATAATTTCTATAATTTTTTAATTGGCTAATTTTCCTCCAACTTTCCAACTTTCCAACTTGCACAAATAATATTCCATAAATAAATTCCTTTTTCAAATTTAAATTCTTCCCTCCAATTCAAAATATCTCCAACATATTTCCATGAAATAAGGGACATTTTGGGCTCTCATGAATCCTCAACCATTGATCCTCCTTGATCCACACTCACCTCCTTGATTTCCTCACATACATTGATCCTTGGATTGAATCTCGATCATTGATTAGAATTTCTAAAATCTATAAAACGAAGCCTCTCCTCTTCAAAAATCATTCATAATCTTCATAGCATCCTTCAGTTCTCTAGAATTCTTGAGCCAACCTTGAGCATTTTAGAGCCTATTTTCTGAATCAACCCTCTCATATCAAGCTTTTGCAACATGGATTATGCATTCAATTGAGCAAAGCACATCACAATTATATATCAATCCACACAGGATTGAGGGTTTACACCTTCTTAGATTAAACCTTTTGATTTCTTTGCAAATGAATTTCTTAAGTATGGGTTTGTATGATCTAAATTATTTGAATTCTTAGTGTTTTAGGAGATAATTGATTCATTCATGCTTTCATTCATACTTACTTCCATTACAACATTTTGGCACGCTCGGTAAGACCCACATCCCTAATTTGACCATTTTTGTGAAGTTTTTGTTGTCCTTGCATGTTACATTGACAATGTGACACTTTTGTAGTGATAGTCTGACACCTTTGCAAAAGATCAACACCTTTTTCATCTCAAAGTTCAATGCCCTTGTTTAAAGCCTGACGCATCTAACTTTTTAAATTTTGTTAGTTTGTAGGAAATAGTTTGATGCCTTTGCACAAGCTCAATGCATTGATCTATGAATAGTCTGACACCTTTGCCATAAATTTGTGCCTTTAGTATAAATTGCTTTTATTTGTTTGACACCTTTGTTATGTAAACAATGCTTTTATTTGTTAATGTTTACATTTCAATTTTGAATTTTTTATGTTAACTAACCTTTAAAAATCCTATGTTTTCTTGACTTTTCCTAATAGTTTACAGCATGTGGCATTTGGGGGAAAAGGATGCAAAGAATATACTAACATTTGTGTTATAGGTTTTGACTTAATCTAGGATTCATTTTCCCTAGGTTCACTCAAAATTAATCTCACAATTCAATTGGTGTAAATAAAATCAACAATACAAATTTCATTTTCCCTTGGTGCATTCAAAAATAATAATACAAACTTTCATATTTAATTTGGTGCTTAAAATTAAACCAACAACATGCACACTTCAATTTGGGATTAAAATTTACCAACAACTTGCATATTTGAATTTGGTATTTTTAAAATTGAATCACATATTTTAATCCTTGGTGCACTTAAAAAGAATTATATTGCTTGTTTGGTAAGTGGATGTGTGCATATGCCCTTTCCTTGCACCTAGTATGATCTTGGAAATTAGAAACACCATTCATTTGCAATTTGTTTGTACACCTTCAGGTATAGTGTTGTGTATGCTCTCCCCTCACAACACCTAAGAATGATCTTGGGGACCAAAAGAAACACTAATTCCATTTATTTTGAAGTAGGAGACTTGCTTGGAGTCCTCATCACCCCAAGTTTTGATCTCAAGCATGTTTCCCATACGGGCTATATAAAGGGGGGAGAATGATATTTGTACCCCAAAGAGTAGCTAGCATCCTTCAAGCCAAACTCCATGACTCTCGATCTGTCAAGATAGGGAGGTGATGAGTAGAGAGGAGACCCCTCTTGACTTGGGCATAACAGCTGAGCTCTCTATTCACGACAAACCCCTACTATGAACTTGTAAAATCTAGAAGCCTAAGATCCATTTGTAAACTGCCGGCTTAAAGTGTTACAACATATAAGGATCTTGATACGTGAAGTTACTTTCTATGTACTAACCTTTGTTGAGGTGATAGATATTCTTTGTTAGGATCTTTTCCTTTCAAGGTGAGAGATGTCAAAGTGGTACATGAGCTTGGCATACTCTACTCACCCATTCATTGGATGGTATTTTATTAGTGGGCCTACTCTAAGCTAATCATCTTGATCTACCACTAAATTAGGATGTATATCTATGGCTTGTCTTTATTGTAAATCTACCCATGATACCAATTAGCATGGTCTTGTTGAAGAAGACACACAAAAATATTTCAAACATCCGATTGAGTCAGTCCTACATGTTGTTTGTTGTTTTTTGTCACTTTCTAGATCAATTAAACATAAAATAGGATTCAAAAAAATCAAAACCCTAGGTCAAACTTGTAAAAATTCAACCTCTAAGAAAAAGTGCCACTTTTGACTATTGTAATGCAATGCCTTTGCATGCAAATTGATGCTTTTGTTTTTATTAAAATAGTACCTTTTTTTTCATCTTGACGCATTTGCACATCTTGATGCCTTTATTTCAAAGTAAAACTAGAATTTTTCATTTTGATGCCTTTGATTGATCAACAATGTGATGCTTCTATTGTGTCTCAACACCTTTGCAGGTATTTTGACACCTTTGTAGAAAATAGTTTGGTGTCTTTGACTGTAATTCAACGCCTTTGACTATCAACAGAAAACAAAAAACCCTAAATTTTCTAGATTCTAAATTTTGAATAGTAAACATTGGAAAACTTGAGATTCATGCAGAATAAACCTCTAGTCATCCTAATGATTAAAAACAACAACAAACTCCACATTTTCATTGCCATTTTACGTCACTTCTTCACTTTGAACTAGCTTAAACATCTATAGTCATCATTGGATCCATTCAACCCCGTTACAAAATAAACAACCTAGAAAATGACATAACTCACTTTTGGTTCAAATTTCTACCATCATCTCCTAGTTTGGCTCTTTACTTGAAAAAATATCTTCTTTCAAGTGCTTATTTGAATTAGTGTTAAACATTGTGAATTACTTTCTTTGGAGTCATTAGTGTACTCCCAATGTTTGTGAATCTCATTATCACCCTCCTTAGCTTAGACTCATTTGTCCAATACAAGCAAGGATCATCCCTAAACACATCTTAAAACAAGAGATTTTATCCAAAACAAACTTTGTTAAAAAATTCAAGGTTTCACTCCATCCACTCATCCAAACAACATTCATCATTGGTTCAAAGAAGCTTAAGGTGTATTTGCTAGCTCGATTTAAGGCAACTCAAATATCCCAACAAAAATATCTTCACACACTTTCAAACATCCACATCTTCTAGGGATACTACAAGTTTTATGGTCACAACTAGATCTCAATAGGAAAATAAAATGGAGAAGAATCCTAGTAGCTCAGCTCCCCCGTTACCACAAGTACTATTGATCAAGTGTATGGAATGCCTAAACCAATCCTAAATGGTATGAAATTCCTTTGCCAATAAAAATTCAACCCAACCTTGTTGAAGTTGAAACAATCCATTTAGTGGAAGACACTATCAAGTCCCATGAATTTACTCTCGAAGAGCTACTAGAGATGTCACAAGACACATCTCTTGGTAGCATAGTAGAAGTTATGTTAAATCTTGATCCAAACCTATACATGTTAAAACTTGCACAAGTTGGTGCTAAACTTCCCACAAATTTTGATGTTAATCAACATAGAAACATAACCTTTTTAGGTTTTGGAGCAAGAAATCATCCATTAGAAATTCAAAACTTGGTGCATAATATCATTATAAAATACCAAATCCTCCTTCAACGAATATACCAAGTCAACCCACAGTCACTTTACAAGGATCAAATCTAATGAACTTTTTGACCCAATATAACAATCTGCTATATAACCCTCAAGGTATAGGGACTTCAACCAACCTAGGCTTACAAAATACAAACAATTAGCCACCATACACCAAAAAAATAAATTTAAATTTACCAAATCCAAACATACCAAATACAAATATACCAAATCCAAACGTACCAAATACAAATGTACCAAATCCAAACATACCAAATCTAAATTTGATGAACTATGGGAGCAATCCCTTTACTACATCGCCCTCACAAAACATACATGTTCATCAACAACCCCCTCAACAACCACTTCAACAATCATCTCAATATCAAACTCAACAACCCCCTCAACAATCAATTCAACAACCATCTCAATATCAAGCTCAAAATCAACCTCATCAACCATCTCAACATAACATCTTGTCACAACACCACCAATTGTTAAACAGGATAACTAGAGGGGGGGTGAATCAATTGTCATAAATTTAATCTTTTAATTCATTCACCAGAACTAATTCTTAACAATGCTTAAATGATTAAACAATGAACACCAGTGTAGAAATTGAAAACCATCACATAAACACAATAACACAAAATTTATGTGGAAAATCTAATGAGGGAAAAATCACAGTGAGGATTAACTCACACTATAGAGAATATCAAAATCAATTACAAAAGGTTCACTGCCTGAGAAACAAGGCTCACTGCCAAAATGACTCACTGTTCAATAGGGCTAACAACCTGGAGGGCTCACTGCCATAGAGATACAAAGAAGACAAAGAAGACTTGTTTCAGAGAGAAGACAATCTCAATGTAACAAAAGATTCCATCACAATCACTCGCAGTCATGCATGAATGATAAAGTTCACCTTCAGCTCACTGCTTCTAAAAACTCAACATTAAGGGTTCACACTAATCTGCCACACTCGCATTACACACACTCACTGGATAGCATCACTGTCACATCTATCTGCTCTTTTCTTTTTCGCTTATCTCTCTTCTTCACTCTTGTATATTTTTCACCACTAACTCATCCTTTATTTATACCATCTTCAACTTTGAAACTTATCCAAAGTTGGCCATCCAAATTCAAATTCAAATTATATCAATGCCAAAACATTCTAGGGTGGAATTAGAATGAGGGCGACCTAAACACATGCTTCATCAAGACCCAAATATATCAAACACACTTCATCAACTTCAAAGGTAGTATTTCATACAAGGTAAGCCAAACCAGTGTAAAACACATAGAACAATTAAGCATGAACTTTCTAGATACCAAAATTATCTTCAATACAATCAAAATAACTCAACTCTAGAACCACAAGTCATAAGACTTCATCAAAGAGAAGTCTGGATCAGCAACATTCCTCATGTACCTAAACCAAAAACACAAAAAACCATAGTTCACAACTGGTGGACACAACTCACACTGTACAATGAATCAACAACTAAAAATCAGGATATAGTTGCTTCCAACAACCATGATCAACATATTTGAACCATACAAATATAGGATAAAATTTAGAGAAAAACCTGGAGCAATCACTAAAACACTTGCAACCTGTCTTCATTACAATTTTCTCAATATCCTTGACATATACAGCCACTAACCTATATCCATGACACTAATAACAACAACAATCAGTTGATAACCAATTGACCAATTGACATCAATGACAACACCTTCAATCTTTCCATTCTTGCAACAATCTCCCCCTTTGTCATTGGGAAGCACGTGATGTGAAAGACCATCAAAGACAACACACAAGCTTTGAATACACATCTCAAGATTTTCCTTTTTGTTTCTTCGCATGCTTCATCTCTCTCTTTTCTTTTTACATTCTTTTTCACATGCTTCTTCACCCCCTTTGACATCAATGGAAAAGGAAAAATATATTTTACATTGATTCCCCCTTTGACATAGAAAACATAATACACATAATGACAACACCTGATACTACTTGCTCCCCTTGAGAGGTAGCCACCAAAACATCATTCTAGAAGAAAGATAGATCCATATATCCACCATACTGATGCATCTCCATATGTATCTAGTTCAAGAAAGGAGGGGAAATAACCCCTAACTTCTCCCAGAGATACTCAAAAGTATCTTTAGGAAGAGCCTTCATGAAAATATCAACCACCTAATCCTTCGTCAGAACATACTCAATCTTTACTTCATTCTCCATGACCTTCTCTCTTAAGAAATGATATCTGATAGATTTATGCTTAGTCCTCGAGTGCATCATAGGATTCTTTGAAATGTTAATTGCAATTGTATTATCATAGAAGATAGAAATATGAGCATCATACACCACTGTGATATCTTTCAATGTATGTTTCATCCATAGAAATTGTGCACAACAAGATGCAACAACAATATACTCAGCTTCAACAATAGACAAGGAGACTAAATCTTGATTTTTTCTCAACCATGCCACTAATCTTCAACCAAGAAAGAATGCACCACCACTTGTACCCTTTTTTTCATGTACACATCCATCCAAATCTGCATCTATATAAGCACTTAAAGTAAAGTTAGTATCTCTAGGATACCATAATCCATAATTCAAAGTGCCATTCAAATATCTAAAAATTCTCCTAACAACAACAACATGTCTTTCCTTAGGATCTTCTTGAAATCTACCCACAAGATAAACTGCATGCATAATATCTAGTCTAGTAGTAGTCAAATACAATAGTCCACCAACCATAGATCTATACTTTCTTTGATAAGCCTTAGGTGAATCTTCATCTTTACCCAATTTGCAACCAATCGCCATAGGAGTACATACCAATTTGGAACTGTCCATCCCAAACTTCTTCAACATCTCTCTCACATACTTCGACTCTGAAATAAAGATTCATTTCTCTATTTGATTGATCTGTAGCCCAAGAAAGAAATTCATCTCTCCAAACATAGACATTTCAAATTATTTTTTCATCTATACCGCAAACATCTTGCACATATTTTCATTTCCTCTAAAGATAATATCATCAACATATACAACTACAATCGAGATTTTTTCATTTTCAATCTTAAAGTATAGATTACTATTTGTCATACCTTTTTTGAAACCTTGCTAAATCAAATACCTATCCAACCTCACATACCAAGCTATAGGAACTTGCTTCAATCCATATAAAGCTTTCTTCAATCTGTACACCATATCTAGTTGCTCTAACAACTGAAATCCTTCCGGTTGTTCCATGTAGACTCTTCTTCTAGCTCACCACTCAAGAAAGCTGACTTGACATCTATTTGATAGACCTTAAAATATTTATAAGCAACAAATGCTAAGAACATCCTTATAGCTTCCATTCCTGCCACTGGAGAAATTTTTTCCTAAAAATCTATGTCTTCTACCTGTGAGTAACCTTTGCACACAAGCCTTGCTTTATTTCTAACAACTCCATTCTCATTCAACTTATTTTTGAATACCCATTTTGATCCAATGATATTTTTACATGTCAGTCTTGGAACCAATTCCCAAGTTTGATTCTTCTCAATCTGCATAAGTTATTCTTTCATAGCTTCCATCCAATGTTCATATTTATAGGCTTCATTTACAGTCTTCGGTTCAATCTCAGAAAGTAAACACAGATTAACTTCAACAACAACTCTGCTTCTAGTCAATACTCCTTTAATCTTATCTCCAATAATCTAATTTTCTGAATGATTCTTTTGTACATATCTAGGTGTCTTAGGTGACATCACCAGAGCATCTTCTTCTCTTTTATTCTATTTATTCTTCTCTTCTTACTCATCTTGTTCTTTTTCTTCCACAATTTCTTCAATTCTTACGTGATTAGGTTCATTAGATTCATATCCATCAATGTCAATAGAATTCTTTATTGTCTCATCAACCTTGACATTTGAACTTTCTACAATCTTTCTTAGTCTTTTATTGAAACATTTGTATGCTTTGATCTTAATAGAATACCCAAGAAAAAATCCTTCACTTCTTGCATCAAACTTTCCTAAAGTTTATTCATCTCTTCTTATGTAACACTTGCTTCCAAATACCTTGAAATACTTAAAAGTGGGAATTCTTCCATGCCATAGCTCATGCATATTCTTTGTATTGTTTCCTCTTGCTTGAATTTGATTGAATATATAAATAGAAATATGAATAACTTCTTTCCAATAAACTTTCGATAAACCAACCTCAGTAATCATTGAACTGTAACCATAGCCTTGAATGTCTTGAATCTATCTAATGCATCTAATTTATTTCTAAGGAATGTAACCCATGTATATATAGAATAATCATCAATTAAAAGCATAAAGTACCTTTCACCAAGAAGACTTATCACTCTTGTCGAACCACAGAGATCTGTATGAACTAAATCTAGTAGACTAGTAGTAGATTGTTCCTTTGATTTGCAATAATTTCTTGCTTGCTTTCCAAACTGACAATTTTTGTAGATAGCATTAACAAGCTTTGTAATTCTTGGTAAATCTCTCATGACCTAAACAACACTAATCCTCGCAAAGTTATCAAAATTCATGTGACACATTCTTCTATTTCATAATCAACTTTCATTAATCCGAGTCATAAAGCATCGTCCATCAACACCCTTAAGTTGATCAATATTCCCTTCAAATTTCTTTCCTACAGCAATCAATGTTTTGAATCCTCTCTAGATCTCACATCTCTCATCCTTAAACATAATATCATATCCTTTACTGCACATCTAACCAACACTCAAGATATTATGTCTTAAATCCTTAACATAGTAGACATCATCAATATTATGCTTGCCATTAAAACTTACTAAACCTATCCCATAGATTTTAGCACCAATATAATCTCCAAACATAACCATGCCTCCATCATATTTTTTCAAGCTTAACAAACTTAATTTTATCACCAGTCATGTAATGTGAACAACCACTATCAACTACCCAATAATTCTTTTCCCATTTAGCATGTGGGGTAGATACCTTCATTTTTCTCCTTCTCCAAAGGGCTTTCTTTAC